>JAPSES010000211.1:12072093-12083413 GCA_029822895.1 Maxillicosta whitleyi | reverse complement strand
GATAATTATTGTGTCATTTCTGGACCTGGTGTTGAGGCCAAATGACAGGATTCAATAACAGTCTGAGGTGAAAATGATGTCATTGTGTTTTGGTTCATGATGGTATCGCCTACTTGACGGAATATACCATTACTTCTGTGACCTTGGAATGTCTTAAATGTAAATTGTAATTGAAAAAAAAAGACAAAACAAACAAACAGGAAGAATAGCTACTGTAGCGATGCAAATGTTAGCATGTGTGTGGTCATTGTACCTTTAATGAACCAATGATGTTCAAGGTGACCTTAGATTTTTGTTCTCATAAAATAATATGACCTTATAAACCGCAAATACCAAAACTCTTGATATACAGTCACAGAAAAGAAAAAAAAAATTAGACCATCAAAAGTAATCAAAAACAATGGTTATGCAATCAAGTACTAACTCCTGTGTGTATCATGTGACTAAAACAGACAGAAGAGATAACATGGAATGTCTAAAAGCACTGTTTTTGTCAGTACACTGACATAGATATTGGTGTAAGAACTGAAGTAATGGTAATTGGTTTTTATCAAGAAAACATGGAAAATGGACAAGATATCAGCTCTGAAATTAAACTCTTATGAAATATTTTTGTTCTTCTTATTAAATTTGTCCAAACAAATGTACCTTTAGTTGTATAAGGCATTAAAATAAACAAGAAATTGAAGAAAACAAGGGGTGGTCTAATAATTTTCCCACTACTGTAGATCAGTATTTCTTTTGTCTAAAACATTTATCTCATATTTAAGCACTTTTCCAACACAATCTGGGAAAACACAAAGTGAATCACAGCCAAACTATGACTCTATTGCAGGTTCTATGACCAAAACGGACCAAGAAGAAGAATTGTATTATTTTACCTTCCTCTTACTCCATAAATAAATAAACTAAATAAACTCATTTCAGTTCACAGGTAGTATATGTACATCAACACAAATATTGAATCTAAAAAACAACATTATGCTGAAGTTTTTCTTTCTTCATACATTTGATAAACTACTAGATTATTTGTCTAAATATCATACAAACAGTAAATTTTCAGGTATTATGTAATAGGAATAGAGTAAATTTCCTCTGTGCAGGATTGTGGCATATATCAGATAACCTCTTACGTATAATCACATTGCTAAGAGCATGCAGTATAAATAAAACTTTACACTCTGCTTTGCAAACAGTGGGCATGTGTAAGTGAGACAGATGTATGTTTACAGAGCAGCCAGTCCCATCATTACACTTGTGCTTTCGATTTCACATACAGACCGCTGCTCTCCCATCTAACTTTCATAGCTATTTAAAATGACACATGGGGAACTCAAATTTCCATCCCATCATTATTCTACTTTTACTTAAAATAGTAATGTAGGGTGCACACCGACATGGCTGTCACAGAATAGAAGCATGTTTAACTCATAAAGACCCAGCGCTGCTTTTGTGTCAGTTCCCAAATGAAATATTCACTATATTAAACATCTCTTACTGTATGTGATTTATTGCCATTTATTTTTATTTTATGTTTTTTTTTTTATCTTCTGTATTTTACGTTTGTCAGTATAAATCAGATACTTTCCTGTATTTCATTTACTGATCATGTAGTTGTTCATAAAAGCTCATATTAAAGTTGAGGGTTATAGAAAATTGCAGACAAACTGAGTTTTTCAGCAAAATAATAGATGATAATATAGAAAAATAGATGATAAACTGTATTTTACACCAATTATTTACATGTATTGATCAAATTAATAGGTCATCAAGTATTAAACAGTTTAGATCAGTAGATGATTTTGGTTGGTGAAAAAAAAATCAACATCACAAGCATATAGAGAATATATTATTAACATTTATTGATAAATAACAAAAATAATTGCCATATGAAAAATATAAATATAGAATACAAATGTACACAAACAATATTGACATTAAAATGTGCATACAATATGTGATTTTAGAGTCCTAGAGTGCATTCCTGTATTTATATCGGACAAGTAGGTCTCCCTCCGGTTGTAGCATTCCAAACCCATAACGGCCGGTATTCACCTCAGGCAACTGAGCATTTGGGTCACACAGCTCCAAATCACAGTTAGTCAACAGCATGAAAACAAACCTGAAGTATAAACAAACCAAACGCAAAATTAGGACATTCAAGCATACATTATATATGACAAACTTTTCCACTGTTGCACATTTTGAGACTTTAATGGAAGCTAAAGTTAAACGGCGCACTGATTCGAGGACACTCACTGTCTGATGGTATTGATGGCAAACTGTTTCCCCACACAGCCGTTGGTCCCTGCACCCCATGGCATGGTGTAATATTTCAGCCGCCTCCCTCCTTTATAAAAATCTATCTTTGGTGATCCATCTTCATTCAGGAAGCGATCATACTTGAATTTCTGGAAAGGAAACAGTTTTTTCCACAGGAGACATTAGATACAAGAAAATAGAAACAGGATATTTATTTGTAAAAAGAAAAATTTAATAGAATGTCTTTCATTTCTGTTTGACAACTTTTTTTATATATATATATTGCAGCCTCCCCATGTCCTTCCCACGCTTATTAGCTGTTTCTGTTTCTGTGCACGGCTAATCCCTAAATGGTCCGTGGCTCTGGGTTTGACCTCTCACTGGGTAATACAGGGTCAGCTTTATGTAGGCGTTGATTCCACCTTACGTAAACAACCACTGATACTAATTACACTTAAATCTGCCTCCAGCTAGTCTGTAAGACAATTACAACTGTTCCTATTGGCAGCTGACAGAGCAACTGGGTTAGAAACAGGGGAGACACAGCAATAAGAAGACATGATAACAAACCTGTGGCTCGTGGTAAATCTCTGGGTCCATCTGAGGACTGATGAAGGGAAATAAGCACACACGGTCTCCTTTCCTCAGGAGGTACTCCTGACCATCAGCCATATGGAGAGTCTTTTGTTTCAGTACCTCTCTGGTGATGAAGGGGGCAGCAGTGAGTCTGAGCGTCTCTTCCAAAGCGCTGTCTGTGTAGAGAGACAAGATACAGTTATTACAGGTGATGAAAACTGAGACTAGCAGCAAAAAAATGATAAAAAAAAAATTACACTGTAGAATACAACTGGAACTAAAATGAAATATAGTTGCACATAAACTCTGCATAATTTGAGTTTTTGACAATGTTTAATTCAAATAGGTGTGCACACTATGGGTTTAGTAAATCATATTGAATGTCATTTTCACCTTTTATTAAAATACATGAATATAATACAGTAAAATGAATGCATTTTCTAAATACTTGTACAGCTATGAAACTGTACCAAAAACCTAATAAATGAGTGGTTGTAACTGACTCTGTGTGCACACTGTTCATTACTTAGAATGTTTTTGGTGATTATGACATTATTTCCTATATTTTTAATTTCCATTGAATTTATAGTGTAATTGTAGTATACTACAGTATAATAAACACAGTGCAAATGTGTTTTCCATACTATGCAAACTCTGTTCTTCCATTTTCCTGACCCAATCAGCTGCCTTTGTTATTTACATAAGTCCTTACCAAACACTGGGGTCTTCACAACTCTATCCAGAAAAGCAGTCTCGGATGTTTCCATGTGGGAGATGCTGCTGAACTCCCTCTTCACTGCTGTCAAAGCATCAGGGTGGGTCAACAAGTATCCAAGGAGCCAAAATGCAGCAGGACCAACATTACCCTGAAAATAAACAAAGGCTCACATGAGAACAACGATAAGGTTGTCGGCCTCAGTCCAGTGTTGCATGGTGACGGCACAGATGGTTATTTGGTATCAGCAAATATGGACATCACATGGCACCCACCATAATCACACGTAACATTTACTGGAGTTGCAACAAAGCACAGATTTCAAAGTTGAACCAAAACAGATACGTGTAATTAATCATTAGTGGTGACAAGATAAAAAAGAATGGCTTCCTTTCATGTGTCTGGGATGAGAGGAGCGGGGCTCTGGATAGTCTCACTACTGGCCAAACACAGCTCACTAATGGTTTACTTAAAAAGGAAAGCCATTGGAAACCTGAGGTCCCCCACCATCTGCCTGAGTCCAAGGGCAGGACATTGAAGCGATTTAGTTTAACGGCCATATGCAGAGATGTCTGCCAAGAGCACAGGCATAAAAGAGTGGACACTAACTATAACAGTGCATAATTTACAATGAAATTTTGTTACTAATGTGGCTGATTTAGCTTTACAGTTAAGAACTCTTGGCCTTTTGCCCATTAAAGTCTTCAAAAGGCAACCCTGCCAAGTTACACGAGCTGTTTTTTTTAATTATTAATCATCTTATTCTCTACTTATTTATTCTGGAAGGCACTGCACTCTATGAAATATTCTGAGAGTGTGTGACTGTGAATATGGATGACACAGGATATGCACTATGTTTTGACTTTTTCTAACACAGGCACTGTATGTCTTAGACGTAGTTCCTTCCGGACACTATATTCTTGATTCTAATGACCTCTTGAGTCACTTCAGATGGACTATAAGGTGTAATTACTGCCACTTAACAAAACATAAACAACACTAAAGGCCGATGTGTTCCCATTAAAAGAAACTCCTCATGGCTGTGGTATAAACATTTCAGAGTGTTGTACATTTTCCACAGAGAAAAACATAACTGTAAGTATGTAATAAATACAATTTGTGTTGCGATTAGAATTTTGTTTGTTATGGCTACATTTGTTGTCTTGAACACATCCTTCGTGTGTCCCTGTAACTCATGGAAATTCTTAAGGACATTTACAAATTTGACTCAACTAAAAGTCATAAAATAGAAACAAACCATGATGACAAGTGCAAAACAGATGAGTAATGCATCTGTGTTGTAAGGCAAATGTTGAAATAAATATTTGATTCAATGTTTGATGCAATAACCCCCACCCCCAGCAGAGTGTGGGAAAGACTAGATGATTCACAACTGAGTCCAATCGGATATGAAGAAAAAGTCTAGAATGACACAAATCCTATTCAGGAATGGATGCAATACAACCATCTGAGCACATTTTGTCTTATAAACGACAGGTTTTAAGAAAATGATAGAGAACAGCAGTGGTAGATAGATATGGTAGACATACTGTGACACTGGCCCATAATCTGACCTTTAAACATGCAACTTTACATAAATAAACAAGTGACATATTATTTTATGTTAAAATATATTTTTTCAATCCACATTCAACTGTCTTAAAACTTTTTTTGAAGTCCAAATCCACTAACAGACTCAGGTGTAATCTGTCTTACATATATAATACAGTTCTACATACGCACTAATGTCTTACTAATGCAGATACACTAACATCTGAATAGGTGAACAGTACACTCTAGTGGCACATATCAGTACTGCATCTTTTTTATTCCCATTTCCATCCAGTTTTTCTTGACAACATGTCATAAAGAAATGCATCAGACTGTCTTTTCCGATGATGGCTGACTCACCTGTGTGGCCCAGAGTTGCATCAGCATGGCCTTTTTCTGCGTCTCCTCCTCGGCCCCTTCCTCCTGAAGCAGTTGTCTGTAGGCGTGAAGCCAAGGGCTCGACCCTGAATCTTCACTCAGACCCGCTGGAGCCAAAAGCTCACACAGTCTCTGACGAACAGTCTGTGCTGTTCTCCTCTCAGCTGTCATGGACCGATAAACATCACAACGTGAGTGAATGAGTCAGAGCAAAACATAAACAGTTGAACTTGATATGAATGTCACTGACATATATGACAGAAAAATAGATATAATCATGCACACAAGGTAAGAGTGCAACTAAAAATAACAATGAACCGGTATTTTAGGAAAGGTTGGGCAGTTGAACAGGTATTTTAGGAAGGGTTGGGCAGTAAGTAAAAACTAACATCATTTATTTAATTGTTTTGATGTACAAATACTGAAACAACCGCCAGAAACCAAAAGTCCCAACTGATCTCAAATGTTTATTGATTTTTGAGCCACTAAACTTATCAATAGATTGAAATAATTCAGATAAAATGTAGTTTCTCATCTTTTCAGCAACATCAGATACAACCCTTTTGGACATTTTGGACAGAGGCTTACAGGGTTTTTTTTTGGTTTTTTTTAGTATTTTCTCTTCTGATACAGAGAAAAAAGTATTTGGAAGTGACAACAAAAACATTTCTTAAAAGTTTTTTTTTTTTTAAAGTTATGGATTTCAATAATTTTTTCATGCAAGATAAAACATAATCTAAAAGTAGTTTTCTTTTTTATAAATCTACACATTGTATATTTACAATATCAATAATCAAAACAAAACAACAGCCAAAAAAGAAACAATGTCAAGGCTGGATAATTTGCAAATAATAATTTAAAAAATAAGGAAAAATAAAATTAATGCAGTGAAAGGCAAGAAACTTATAATAAAAAGCTGACAAAAAACAAAAAAAAAAAACCCCAAAAACTATTTGCATTTCAAATTTTTGTTGAGTAAGAAATAACTGAAGATCCATGAATCTCAGTTTTACAATTTAGGCATTCGTTGCATTAAATAAAAAGCTAAAACTTTAATTTGTTCATTTATCCTTACTGTGGTCACGGGGGTCCCTGGAGCCTACCCCAAAACTTTATTAATCATATCAATTTGATATACCATTATGCTCTAAATGCAGGTATACTATAATATTTTTCACATGAGTTATTAGTGAAACCGGTGTAACCATAAACAGTGAAACTACAAAACTAAACAGGGCATGTAGCAGCGAGTTAGATCATTGTCCCTGATGTAATGGATCATAAAAGTCTTAAAAAAACACACACACTTGCTCCTAGACGTTCGGTAAGCCACTGAGTAAGTGAAAATCTCCATGGCAACCACAAAACAAATCTGTGGGAATGACCAGGGATGATGTCAAAACACAACTGCTAACATACACATAATGTAAAGAATAAAGACGTCACCCCTCCTCCTGACTCACGTGTATGTGTGTAACGTTGGTGATCTTTGTGCACATATTACATGCTTCATTTCAACATTACGCAATCACAGTGAAGAGTGGTTTCATTAGACTCCTGGTGAAACAACGATCAGCAGTTTTGTATTGGAAAAGTGTTGACAATTCCTTCTGTGTGGATGTGTTTACCTGATTTTAACGTGCCCCGTGCCATTTTTGTTAATAGGCCGTCAAACTTCCGGTACTCCTCGTAGACACTCGAGGGATCTGTGCCGTTGTTGTTCTGCTCTCCTCCAAAAAGCGTCAGGTACCCAGCCCTGCACAAACAGGAGAGATAATACATGTGGGAACGTTCAGTTGATGAATGGTGACCTTTTGTGTCTTGATGGAAAGATAAGCAGGGAGCACAGCTTTTCCATTTTAAAGCCCTCAGACGATCCCCTTTCAGCAGGTATTTTTCCATTCACTCACGGCAGCGACTCCCCATGTAGGATGCCAGTGTGTCGGAATAAACATTACTATTGTATACGTTTGTCTGGTTAGAGGAGACACTCCAGGTTGTTTACTGTGACGATGTGATATCATGAAAACCACAGAAGATAGAAGCATGATTTACGTGGACTGGAAATGTGACCTCAAATATTAGTGAGAAAAGAACGCAGTCATCTTGCGTTTTTCTTGCAGTGTTTACAAACAGACGACCACACAACTGACTGCTGTGTAAACTGTTTAGACGGACATAACATCCTTCTTTTAACATTGCGTTGTAGTGTGTGTAAGTGGAATATGCCTCTTACTTGAAGAGGAAACCATAAGAGAGGTTGAACAATCCCTCCACTTTCCAGTCTTTCTGGTTCGGGGTGATCTCAGCTTTCAGCGAGGCTTTCAGGTGTGTGCTCATGGCATTGTTAAGCTTGGTCAAATTCATTCCAAAGAAGTGCCTAAAGACACAAAAGAATAAAAAGGTTAAGGGGCAAAAGGTGACGCAGTGTTTTGTTCAGAGAAATCCTCCAACCGTGTTTTTCTAATTGACTGTTGTGAAAACAGACGCTCATGTGTTAACTTTGTTCCACGTGTCTGAATAATTTAGAAACTAAGGCAAAGTGTCGTTCCAGTGAAACCCACGTTGTGCATTTTGCAAGATTTTCTGGAAACACAAGGAAGAGAAACCATGTAAGGCCCAGATTTAAGTTAATTGTGTGAAGATTAGAAAAACTGACCTTGAACTTGAAAAGATTAAATTTGGACACACTTTAGGCTTTTCATTATGGATTTATGTGTAAATAATGTGTGTGAACAGAGAATGACGCTATTGTGAGGAGGGTGGAAGTTGTCTTGGGGTTGTTACTGTATGATGTCACTGTTGTGTCACAGAAATGATTTACAATCAATCAGGAAAAACTTTGCCCTGCGTTATTTATGTATTTATCATGGTCACATACCAAAGCTGTGTGTTTACTTCAGTCCTAAATATGTTTGTAAATCATAACAAAACAATGAGCCCTAAAAATAGATTTCCAAAAACAGGTTGGATGTTCAACTGAATATGTAGACTGACGCCAGTTAAACAGGTGAATTCCCAAAATATCTTTCACTTCAGTTTTACGTACAGCACAGTACATGGTTTTACTTTGACAAGGGAAAAAACGTACTGTTTCATTATTGCTTTTTCTTTCACCGGCTGGTGATGTGGGAGCTGCAGGTTGAAGATTCTGTCCATGAGAACCTGTGCGTAGCGTGTAAAGTCCAGCGAATCAGAGTCATTGATAACAGCGTCGTATGAGTGTGGGTCCAGCAGCACCGTCACGTAACGCCCGACAACACGCACCTGTAGATCAGACACAACATAAGAGAACATGCTTTTACAGACATATTACATACGTTCCTGCTCATGGTCACTTTTTATTTTCAACTTACATCAGAGATCATGTTAAAAGCACATAATAATTCATGTATCAAAACTAATCTGAAGTCCAAATAGTCATTTTAGTATATCTTAATATTAGATATTATAATTAATATTATATGTCCTCCCAGCAATACATTTTTATCCTCTGTAGGGGACAAAAGTTTCACAGTTTTACTTTAAAAATGCTGTTCACTGCAAAGGACATTCCAGAAAAAAAAAACAAATAAGAATAATTGTTAAAAAATATATTGGAAAAAACTGTTACAGCAGTTTCTGATCAAGCCTGTTGTTTAATTCAAAAAAGCAAAAACGTTCACTTTGCTGGGTGTCAGAAGGATATTACATCTTTATCCAGGGTTCTTACAGGTTTCTACAAGTTAAATTTAAGACCATTTCAAGACCATATTGGCAAAAATTAGTGCCTCCTAGAATTTAAGAAAATGGATTTATTTACTCCTTTTATTATTATTATTTTGCTCCTTGATTCCCATCGTTCTATATCATTTCTCACTTCCACTCAGTTCCAAGTTTCAGTATAACTTGTCAGGTTGGAACAGGTGGAACTAGACTAATATTACTTTCATATTTAAACACAGTGTAGTAAACAAGTTTATGGAAACACAACTTTGAAACCTATCATATTAAATTGAATACCTTTCAAAGACTTGTTTAAGCTATTAAATGTAGATTTGTAATTTCAAGACTTTTCAGACTTTTTAAGACCCTTTGGGAACCCTGTTTATCTTCAGTTAGATTTTTAGAAAAAAATAAAATAAAATAAAATAAAATATATATATATATTTCTTAGATTTTCAATAAAAAAAACATCAGGAGTTCATAACTAGTTTACAAAAATGCCCAAACAGTGTACAGTTATATGAACATGAATATCAAATCTGTGAAATGCATCATAAAGTTCTATTTAAAGGTAGCATGACTTCCCTGCTGATTATGTCTAATAACAATAAAACAAGCCAAAAATTCTTCCAT
This sequence comes from Maxillicosta whitleyi, assembly GCA_029822895.1. Lineage (NCBI taxonomy): Eukaryota > Metazoa > Chordata > Actinopteri > Perciformes > Neosebastidae > Maxillicosta > Maxillicosta whitleyi. Next base: position 12,073,593 of record JAPSES010000211.1, on the reverse strand, counting down.
TCATTTGATGGAAATTTTACAAAGTGAACTTCTCCTTTTTTTCTGTTACATTTCCTCAGAATTTCATCTCAGAATGTACGCATTACGCAATCACTGCCATCAGTTATGTTATGGAGTGTTGTGTAATTTAATGTTTCAAGGAGCTGCACATTTCAAAGACAATTTTAACTTAATCAAAACAGGATCTTTTCTATCAAGAATGTAAAACAATTTTACCAAAAATATGAATTAAATAACTTTTAATAAGCAGATATAAGTTTATCTACAAAGCTGATGAAGTGTAAGAAAAAAAAATACAAAAGGAACCATCATTCACTGCTAATAATAAAATGAATGACAGGTTCAGTGTATTATTAAGGTGCACTTTGACATGCACCGCACAATATTTAAACTTCTTGTACTCACTGTGAAGATGTTGCCATGTTTCTGCTTCATCCGATTTAAGAACTTAGAAGCATCTTTTCCAAACTCAAGTGCATGGCCAAGCCATGGGATGAAACCTTTATCCAGAGGCGGTTCAGTCTTGGATCTAATAAAATAATAATAATAATATATAAAAAAAGATTAGATTAACTTTGATTAGACTTTGAAGAGGATGCTGTGGCAGTATTAAAGGTGCTTATACTGCTGAACTTTAAACATACACATGGACACATGCTGTGTCTTTGTTGTTAAATATCCTCCATCTGCTGTCTATATTGTTCAAGTACCTTTTAATCACAGGATTACAGCTAAAGGCTCAGTTTAATAATTGATTAGTCTTCTGCAAGTTGTAAAATGAAAACAAAACCTAGCGACGTTTACAACATTAATTCTAATAAGTCTGTAGTAGCTCAACCACATTCTTCGGACTGGATTTGGAAGAACTGACATGACAAAATAAATGGTTTGCAGTACCTAAGAACACATCATGTTACCGAGGAAATGTATAATGATTTAAAATAAACTACGATCAAAGCATCAGTATTAAAGCTGTAATCCATACAATAAATATTAGGCTATAATAAAGAAATTAATGAATAAATAAAGGAATAAAAAAACGAAAGAAAAAAATGTTTTTGTTGGAAAAAATATATGAAACAGCAGTAACTTACCTCGATCTGTGTGTGAGAGTAAAATAAAGCAGGATAACGCAGCCAATCAGGCATACAGTCCACATCATCTCTATGTGTGTGTGTTTATGTCTCGCGTCGTGGAGTGACTTGAGTCCCCACGGTCCACACGTGCTTTATATCGCTCATCCACAGCTACGTCATTTTTGGAGGTTGAGTCATTATTAGTGATTTTCATGATGGTGATATTACAGTAATAAATCATCCTCTGTCTCGCCTGTAGATGATGTGGTTGCGTATGTGGGGCAATTTGTTGCAGAAATCGGCAACAAGGTGCAATATATTTCAACTATAGTCTATGAACATCCGAACAAGCACATTTGTACATTTCATATTAATATTTAATGACAGTAATTCATCCAAAGTATTGCATCTATGGCTGTTTTAT
>JAPSES010000211.1:12040686-12070586 GCA_029822895.1 Maxillicosta whitleyi | reverse complement strand
GTGTGTGTGTGTGTGTGTGTGTGTGCATTGTCTCTGCAGAGCCCCGGTTCTTGCATGCATGTCTATGTCTCTGCTTTTCTCTGTTTTTAGATGCGCTCCGGTAACTGAGTGTCTGTACCAGTGTTAAATCAAAGAGCAGTGACAGACTTTCTTGTCATATGACAGGTAAACCGTGACAGTCAGTCCAATGACAGACCGTCAGAGTGAGAGCAGACACCCTCCCTGTTATTTTCATGGTTTTTTTTTCTCCCCTCTCCCCCATGCAAATGTTTCCTTCTTTAATTCATCCATATGACATTCTAGGCACTGAATTTTGATTTATCACAATGTAGATAGGATAGTGGTTCTGCATGCTTTGTTGCTGGGTAAAATGATAGCTGTATTGGAATTAGTGGAGGATGGTGGACTGGCTGAATTATTGCACCTCATCCTTTTTACATTTTGTGGCCTGCCTTTTTCCTTGCTGTGTCAGTGTGAATTAGGATACTGTATTTCACACGCAGTGTATTTTACAACAGAGTGAAATTACATATGATAATTCATTAATTTGACACATTAAACTCTTCCTCATTTAGAGGCATCTAACAAAAGTCAGCTTTATATTACACGGTGCTCTTCTTTCAGCTCATTGTCAGTGAATGTATCATTTTTCTTTGTTTTTTATTGTCATTTCTTAGTCCTTTGCTGCACTCACAACTCTTTATTGTCATAGCATTATTTCATAACTGCTGATCAATGACTGTTGGGTTTCAGTATGACTTAGGTGTGAATTCGTGGATTTTTGGCGTTGCTCTATAAGGTTTATCTCAGTTCAGTTGAGCTGTCATTGTCATAGTAAACACTGACACTTATACGGAATCCTCCGATGTCCCCCTGTGAATTCTGTGCTTGTATAGACAGGTGAGTAGGGAAACCTGCTTTAAATAGATATAGTTAATAACCGGGAAACGATATTTCGTGGTCACACCGACAGCTTTAAAGGGCAGCACAATAAATGCATGTCTCTCAAATAAACACTCATGTCATAAGTGGCAGTTTGCTCTTCTGTGGATATAACAAACACAATGTAGCGGCTCAGATATTTCCTTAAGTGGAGCTGGTATTCAATTTTAAGCCCCTGAACTCATTCTGATTGCTCTGGGTTCACTAATGTTAAATCTCAGGGGCTTTAGTTGATCATCCCATGAGTCACGTTTGAGTCTGTACCTTTAGATGTGAGCTGTGTGAGAGCTGTTGGATTTGTATGTAGCATTGATCCACACACACACACTCCCCTTTGTGTTGTCAGTGTTAGCTGCAAGTCTGATAAGAGGCCACTAATTCGCAACCATTAGACCTTTGTTGTCCAGTTTTCTCTCATGTCACGTGCCAGTCATTGAGAAAATTGCTCTAACGTCTAAAACATGCCTTATTTTTACCATATCAATGCCCAGCTTTTCCTGCAGCTTTCCACTTTACCCCAGGCCACTTTTCCTAAATTCAGGCATCAATTATTCAGTTCAGATCAGACCGTGTCGTGGGAGCAGAGCTCTTGTTTCATAGATCCAGACCCTGTCTTCTGCCTCTTTCCATTAGACAGGGCCCTTGAACCATGTGAGGAGGAAGGATGTTAATTTATGGAGAATGCAGCTTGTTTCTCATTCACAGCTGGTGTGTTGTGTAGCCTACAGACACAGTGGGCTCTACTGCTGACAGTCACCACCTCACAACAATGGCAATGTTATGAGTCGAAGCAGGCAGTGAGGGAAGTGTAATGAAATTCATTGTAGACATAGCACCTGTCTTTTTTTTTTTTTTGACTTATTGCTTTATGGTTAATGTGTTCATGGCAGAAGGGGTCAAAACACCGGTGTGTCATTGATTGGGTCATAACTGGATGTCAGGGTTGCTTTATTATGTATGGGGGTTAATAGGCAGCAGAAAGAATTACTTTGTAATGGCATTAATTTACCAACACAGAAGAAGCACAGTCTGCAGCTGCTCTGTGGTTTAATATCAGGTTACAGGTAAGAAACCATACACAACATGACAACCTATTGAGTTTGTTAAATTGAATATCCTTTGTTGCAGTGCAATAAACTACGTCACTAAAATCTTAACCCCCCCCTACCATTAATGAATTCTTGACGACCCTCGAGGCTGGCTGGCAAAGCCCAGGTCTCTGAAGGACCCTGGGAGATGGTGTTCACTTTATTCAAGCTGTTCAGCTGGCAGATCCAGCATTAGCATGTCAATAGAGCGCGAACACAGAGGGTCTAACTGAGGAGTCTGGACTCTGTTTTGGAGCAAACCGCTGTGTGGTTTCTGGACCATAGCTCTGCCTCCTCTCGCCGCAGCTTGTGAAGTGTTGTTCTCGGCCTTAACGATTAGCAGCTGTTTATGCGAGGTCCTGAGCCTAGAATATGGCTCCATTAGAATCTCTTAGTCCTGCATCAGTAGGACAAGGGTGTAGTAAACCAGAACTTTATGCAATTAGCAAAACTGATTGCTTCAAGAGTGCAGCACTCATCTGTCAACTAGCTGGAGTTGAAGTGTTGATAAGAAAAAAAAATGTGTAAGAAAAGTAGGAAAGAAGCAGTTATCTCCAGTGTGGTTCATTTTTTATTAATTTCCTCCCATGTTTACATCTTTTTGCTGATCCAGCCAGTCCTGTGCTGTACGTTGACAGCAGGTTTGCTTCCCTGAATCTGACTCTGCAATGATTCACTGATTCACTGTGCTAGTGCACTCTCTTTTTCTGGCATCTTTGACCATGAATAAAAGTGTTTTTCTGCAGAATGTTAAGGCAAAAGTCAGTGGGATCATCTTTTTTTAAAAAAAAACTTTTTACATTAATTTGAGACAGTACATTCATTCTTCTTTTTGTTTAAGACGTTTTGCTGTATTTTATGTCACTCTCATCGCCTGTAATTTTAGTCATTTCCTAGATGAAACTGTTGTATCATAGAGATAAGTCCACACCAGCCATTACCCACACTGACATCAACACACCCACACAAAAAGACAAGCCCATTCTTAGGCTGATGTTGGAGAGAAAGAACAGTTTTCATGTTGTGATAATTATAGAAGACGAGTGTTTCTTTCATTTGCCTTTCCAGTTGGCTGCAAACAACTGCTCTGATCAGGAAAATTAATACCAACAACTGCCAATGGAAACTTTCAGTGGCCTGCAGATGTACAAAGTGCCCACTGTGCCATTTCGTCATAGTAACGTACACATTTGAGGTGACACTGTAAATGGCATGTGGTTTTTACACCTCTCGGTTCAGGTTTCTTGTTTTCTCGCTTACATCCCTAGTGGAACCACAAAACATTTAACTCATAAACTTCTACTTGTATGTGGCAGGGTTGGGCCTGAAATGTTTTAGTAATCTTTGAGGAAGCTTGTTGATAGGATTTTTTTTTTTTCTGGTGTCTGCTTTTAACTGTCCCTTATGTTGGAAGAATAAGCTTTGACTGATCAGAGCATCTTTTTAGCATCATAATGTGTCATTTCTAAGACACATTTTACCTCATAAAAAAAAGACTACTTCTGTTTTTATTTATTTATTTTCAATATTTCACTTAGTCGTGTTGTAATTTTTATATTTTTATGAACTGTTCAGCCACATTTGAGAATCTGATCCACATATCTATAGTCTTATAACATACCATGCTCTTCCTGTAACACTTATATCTCAGGTTATAAACCAACAGAGGTCTCATCTCAAAAAAACCTCCTGTGGTTTGACCTAATGGTTTATATGAAAATACAACTACAGTACACAGTAAATAGGGTCTTACAGTGATCTTAAAATATGCCGAGGGTTTGGTCAAATGCTGATGCTAATGATGTGAGACACTAGGTATGTTTATGTTTGTCTTGGCTCCAGGCTACAGACAGACACTCTGCTTGTCTGAGATAAATACAGAAAATGCTCTATACTGTTCATAAGACACTAATAATCACTACTGAATACAGCCTGTGGCCCAGAACCAGACATTCATATCTACGTAGGGATATCCATGGGCACACTGACTTGATGTTAACTAAAAGTACTTTAGGTTACATGTATTTGTAGAAAGCTTTGTTACGCAGTCTGATCACCCACCTGTTAATATTGTGCTGGGCAGCCTGAAGCCGACATGTTGGGAGTTGAAATGGTCTAACTGACTCACTGGCTGAGGATCCTGCGGCTGCCAGCTTGTTTGGCAAACCTGCTGCTGACTGAGAGAACATTTGCAAAGAAAAATTACCCAGAAGCTATTAAGTCAGAATAATCTTTAGTGGGACAGCTTGTTTATTCTGTGGTCCAATAAAATGTGGGCTTTATTTTGGGTTGGTGTGTGTGGTGTGGCAGTGACCATTCAGACAAATAGTCAGTTCAACTCGCTCTGTTGCTGTCTCTTTAAGATTTCATAATATCTGAAGGAAGTAACGTCCTTACGCTTTTTGTACTTTGGAACAAATAATGCTGACAAGAAAGTAGGACTTTGACAGTGTTTATTCACCATGATAGTGATCACGGTTAGCATCTTCTTTTCTACGCTCTGACACCTCAAATGCTTAAGGGCATGACATTTTATTAAAATATGAACTCACCAAGTACGTATATATTGCACATCTGTTTTACACACCTTAAAAACAATACATTCATCTCACTTTCAGTTGTCATCAGGTCTTCTTTCCCTGTAAAGGGGGATCCTGTATGAGTTATTTGCAGTGTAGTTCTTGTAATATTGCTGTTTCAACAACATCTTTATAAAAAATGGGGCAAAAAATACCTATTTATAACATGATAGATAGATAGATAGATAGATAGATAGATAGATAGATAGATAGATAGATAGATAGATAGATAGAGTGTCTAATTACTGCAGCTGCCATTTGATAAATTAAGAGTTTGTTCTGTGTGTCTGGAAAGATAATCAGGCTTTCATGAAGTGGGTGATCTGCTCCAGTAACAGTCTCACAATAGTTGTTTTTTGGTTTGTCTGCTGGCATTGATGAAGACGATAAAGGCCCATTCAAGCATAAAAACAGTTCAATTTCCTTGGTTATTCAGTGCCAGTCAGTGCATGATTTCTCTTCTAATTACCATCTGAATACTGTCTGAATGATGCAATGCTGTACGTGCGAGGTCTGAAACCTATTTACAAAGCTTTGAAATATTAATTTCACTTTAAAGCAGGATTTTGCTTTGAGACACCAGTCATACTAACGATCTGAATCAGTTTATTGTTATTTCCACGTAATATTGTGTCAACGGTCATGGTTATCAAATCAACAGCTACACAGACTAGAACTAAATTGAGCATAATAAAGTACTCGACCTTTCATATAGTAAAAAAATGTTTAAAATGTCTGTAAATAAATAAATTAATAAATACAACATAAGATGGTAAAAAGCAACTTATGGTACTTATGAAAGCTCCTCTTTGTTATTGTATACAAACAAACTAATAAATCCATATAATTCTTTTTTGGGTGAACGTTAGAATGGTTCATATCGATGTAGTTTGTGGTGTAAGTGGATCACAGCATTCAGCAGGAAAACTATTAAAGTGAGATGTTTGGATGAATGCTGCATTCATAACCTTGACAGAATACTGAACCACTTTCATCAGTTTGTTTTGTTTTTTTTGCAATATGAAATAACAGTTGTAGAAAATAATTACTGTTTCTGTGTGGTGAGGGTGTAAACTCTTCAGGTTGGATTGTTTTGTCTTTATATTACTAGTGCTTGTGTGATTTGTTTAAGTGAAACACCAGAAGTTGAATCATCTATGTTTTTTAACACTATAAAATCATTATTACAAATATAAAGAGAAAATAGAGAAATATAGAGCAACTTTTAGCAAGTTGGGAAACGCATAGTGTGACAGGAAATGATTTATGTGTCGTTATTACACAACATCAACACTATCCCTGGTGAGACGCTGCTCTATTTGATTGTAAACGCCAGGATTAAAACTACTAAATCTTAAGAGACTGTGAACAAAAAATGACAAAACAGGCCAGCCATTCTTCAAAACTTCAAAAAAAGTCAGTGATTAGCGAAGTTCTACTTGGGACCTTCTAGATTGAGTATATAATGTCCCACTGAAACACATGGCCCACAATTGACTTCAGATAATTAAGGAGTGCACCTATTTCCAGCTCTGCAGTGACAGTAGAAATAGAAGCATATGTGGCACAGGATAGGTTAGCTGGTTAGTTATTAGCAGCCTAAAACTGTAGGATTCTGCCATTATTTTGTAACGATTTGTTTACTATAGTGCATTTGTGGTGTTTCAGGAATGTGGACTAAAATAACTTTCAGCAGGAACATGTCAAATTACGTGGTTGCAATGGATGTGATTCAGTAAAATGTTTCATCAAAGGGTCGTGGCTCTTCACTGCCATCATTCTCCTGTTTTTAATTGAACCCTAACATCTCTTTCAGCCCGTTCTCATTTACACAGACTATTGTTGCTCCTATCACAAAAGCAAAATATTCTAAAATTCACTGAATAATTAAAAACCTTGATGTTTTAGGCCCCTGGTTAATGCCTAATACAGATTCAATTCAATGTAGTATTTGATACGGTCATTTCTAAGGGTAATGAATGTAAAATTGGTGCTGCTGTTTTGATCAGGTGCTGCTGCCGCCGCTCTGTCGTTTCCTTATTAGCCTCATTTACACATTGATAACATGTCTGTATGCGTGGAACGTTCACGTGCCTCTTCACTCATGTCTGCCACCCATCCACATCCTTCAGACTCCACCTCTTCTCCAATAAGCTGTTCCCTGGGGACTGGTGCACGCCCGTGTTGCCATGGAGACACCTCTCAGCCTGGTCCTACAGAGCTGGATCTTGGATACAGCAGTGACGGACAGCTTAGAGGGTGTGTTTCTGCTTGTGGCTTATGCTCGGGCTTTCCTATAGCATCAGAGGCATATAATGTCCTGACGGCGATAGAGAAAATCAATGTGAGATGAATGAAAAAGCCTCACGTGGTTTTTTTTTCCCCTTATCACAGTGTGAAGATGAAAAAGCAAATGTTAGTGTTTAATGTATTGTGATGGGTGTTGTCCCTGAGAGAAGAGAAGTTAAAGGTTTATTACTGCTCAGAAAACTTAAATAAGCCAGTGGTGTGTTTTAAATACCAGCAATAGGTGTCCTAATGGATTTCTTGTCAAACAGTTTGTTTAGATGCACAGAATATTGTTGTTATTACATGCATTTCCATAAATGTATTTAATACGCATGTTGAAAATGTGGGAATAGCAAGAGTTTATTATTTAAGTTTTTTCAGTCACTTGAATTTTCATTGTGTGCATAGATGAACTGGAAACATTCTTTTTGAAGTAATTCTGACTTGAAGAACATTTAAAGGAGTCATATTTAGCTTTTTTTTTTTTTTTTTTTAAATGGAATGCATTTTTAAAACATCCCTGTGGTCTACATAAATGGTAAATGCTCTGCTTGGGTCTGAATTCTTCATTAATTAACCTACATAGGCCCATCTTCAACCCTATTTCTGGGAAATGACATGAAAAAGGTTGTTTTGAGCGCTGGCCCTTTAAATCACATGACCCCACCCACTCCAGGCTGTTGGCTGTGCCTCTCTGTCCTGTTTAGCCACTTGTGTTCGTTAAAACAACCAACAACAGAACATTTTAGGTAAACGGCTAAAACTTATATTCAGTATAGACTATAACTGCTGCTGACAATTATGTCGTACTAGGAGAAATGTTGGAAATCTTGACCTTATATGTGTAAATGTTGTGACATAATTAACCGCCCCCTCAAAAAATATGTTTGGGGGGTGGGGGGTGAGGGGGCGTATCAATCTGATACCCTTTTGTATTTTCTACTGAAATGCAGTGATATATGCAATAATAAGAAAATAACCCACATCATGATTTTTGAAGTTGTGTCTGAAAAAGAGAACAAGAAAACAGTTAAAACATCTGCATTATTGTAGGTAAATCTAAAGAATACAGGTAATCCTTGCAGCATCATACAAGAGGTGTAAAATTTCTGTGCTGCGTGGTCCCTGTCTAGTGTCATGTGGGTCATGACCTTCCCATTCCCAAGTGCTGTCATATTATAGCGATGTCACCGCCCTAGTGGTTAGGGTATAAACTTAGCTAAGTGCCAGCAAAATTTGCCCCTCAAAATGCAGCAAATAATGTTTCAGAGGGTCTAGATTTAAAAAATTTCAGCACTCGCGAAGATACACTTCAGCAAATCTAGCCTACCCCCCCCCAATCAAAATACTGTGCCACCGCCTCTGTTCCAAAAAAAGATATTATTGCTAATATTTTTCATAATAAGCTTGTGAAGCATCTTTGAGTGTTCCAAAAAGTGCTATATAAGTGTGATTTATTATTATTATTATTATTATTATAATTATTATTATTAAGCTTAACTAATATTCTTGTACTGTTTTTTTTAAATTAAAATTCATATTTTTTTCTACAAAGAATTCCAGCAATAGCAGATCCATTCAGCTTTCATTCCTTTCAACACATTCCTGAAACAGTCCAAATACCTGTTGGTATTAGTGTCTTTCCTGAAATTACATGGTTTTTCTCCTTCCACCCAGAAATGTCAGCTGTCTTTTGAGCATGTGCAGTGCATTGTGAGGGGACTCCTGGTAGGTATAAGTCACTGAAAAATACAACACGTTTTCAAACACGGTAATAATTCTCCTACTTAATGATATGGTACAGCTATAGGGAGTTTGTATACTGTGAATCACAAACTGAAACATAACAAGCCCACACTTGTGAAACCCTCAGCCTTCAGTCCATACTAAAGTTTTTGCACAAATGGACAACAAACCGACTATAATACCCTGCAGCGAGGGCTGAGGTTAAAAATACTGTGATATAAATTTTGTTTAAAGCCATTTTGTATTAATCCCACACACTGTATTTTAACAAAAAAAAAAAAAAAAAAAATACTTAAATAGCATCAAAAACAGGCTTAATGTGGAATATCCAACTGAAATCTGCTGTTTACATAACTTACATCAAATAGTGGAATAATCTTGCACCTGTAAACATAGCGACTGGGGGAAGTAAAGTATAAAAAGTGTAAAACCAGATTATTTTTACAAACTTGATTGATTTTAAGTTTGGCAGAAAAGCCTGAGGAAAATCCAGCAAAGCAGCAGATAATTAGGATGGAGGATTAAGAGTGAAGGACAATGCAGGGACTGACAGCTGACATGTGGCTGCTGGATGCACCATCAGTTCACCTCTACCCAGTCATTGATTGGTCTCAGGTTCTGTTGTCTTATCTTTGACTACATGTGCTGCAGCGCTCTGGTCTAATGAGGGAACAGGCGCAATAGATCCAGCACTGAAGGGAGCGACATCAGGAGCATGCCCTCATGATTCTAAAATTGCATTAATCATTAGGGGATTAAAAACAGAACAGAGAAGTGGAGGATTAGTTCAACGACTGGAACTTGTTTCATGAGACTCAATGTGAGGGACAGAGAGAGTTGAATTCAGGTCTGGATGAGGGTTGCATTTGTCTGCTTTTTATGTGAATTTGGCTCTGCAGTGTAGAGAGCAGATACTGCAGAGCTGAGATGGGGATTAGGTTAGAAAATTTGGCTCGGAGTTGCTTTTGTCTGGTGTGTGTGTGTGTGTGTGCGTGTGCGTGTGTGTGTGTGTGTGTGTGTGTGTGTGTGTTACTGCCTGGTGATGTGAGTGCCCAAGGACACTATTCTCAAAGTGTTTAATACCTACTGAGGCTGGTTATGATTTATAATTTATCCCTACTACACATACTCATGTAGACTTTATCCTATACTGTAAAAAGGCACAAACCTCATTCTGTTTTCTTATTGGTGGAGAGACACACTTGATTGTAAACACAGAAATGAGCCCTACCACTTACAGCCTTGTTACCTTGGAATGCTGTATAGAAAATCCATCTTTCACTGAAGCTCATCAGTTTCATTTTGACTTTATCATTAAAATCCTGCACTGTTGATATTAGTTTAGGCAATCTGGGCAAAAGATCTTGTGATAATCACCATCCACAACTTGAATCACGATTTTCTCAGTTTTTTTCTTACAAATTAGTTGAATTACAAGGAAGTTTTCTGCGGTTTCTGTGCGTGATGGCAACATTATTAAAGTATTTATAATATCTGGATTGAATGAGTACCATTTTCCTGTACATGCAGCTGCAATGTTTCCACTAATTACCTAAACTGTGGCCTAATTTGTCCTGCTGGAGTGTTATAATGAGTCAAAAATGCTTTCTCACTGGCATAACTCTTCAGCATCTGTGTAAATCAGACTGTCTGCATGTTGGAGTTCAGAATCCAGACCCACAGCTGACAGACTTACGGTAATTCTTGGTCTTTATTTATTCAGCGGCAGCAAAACAACATGTTACACAACCTCGACAAGTTACTGCAGACTAAAACCAAACACTTCAGTGTGGACGGATGCTATGAATGGACTGAAATAAACTCACTAACTTAGCGACTTGTGCTAGTGACATTAATGCTTCACACCCAGGGGTTAGCGCTGTGCTTAGATGTAACACTCTGTAAAATACTATAATTACACTGGTAAATAGACCATTTAGAACAAGTGCTAACTTTGTAGGAAAACATTTATGTTTTCATTGACATGTTATGTATGACTTTTTTCCCCCACAACTTTTATTTATTTAGTCCTAGACAAATATTGTGACAGGGGTAACAAAAACAAATAAACAAACTAACTAACAGACCACAAAAAAATCATCTACAGGTGTGTTTGTGTATTTATGCGTGATTATTTATGGTAATTCTGTGCAAGTTGGACATATTCAGGTGGAGACAGAAGAGGGAATGAAAACAATTAACTATCTAGTAAGTACAAGGGTCAAAAGCGAGAAATAAGTAAAAGGTTTTAAATAGAAAGAAGCTTAAGGGAAAAAAGAGGATGGCAAGAAAGGAAAGAAAAATAGAAAAGGAGAGACAAAAACGAAACAAAACAAAACAAAAAAAGCTAAATCAATAATTCTAAATACAATAATAGTGACAGCCTTTACTTGCGTTTTCCCCCTGTCCTCCCCCTCCCTCCTCACTTGTATGACTCTTTTATGTCCGTGTGACTGCTGGTGTCCTGATTTAACTTGAAAGTCACAAGTTTTGCTTTTATATCATGATCATGTCAGATCTTGTTCTCAGCTCATAGATGTGTCATGATACATATACATTACAGGCTATTACTATGTTCACACTCACTAATATCCACTATTTTTTTCTAAATATAACAATATTCTGAATTTGTTGAGGGTTATGTAAACAACGTATTTTGATTGGATATTCTACATGAGGCAACATTTTCCAATTGAGACATGTGGGATATGCTGCTATTATTCAGGCTTTAGGAGCCATGAACAGTATAAATATACATCTCATTTAGGGTTTTTTTCCACAGTTTATGATGCACGCCGTCATGGCTGTTTACAGGCTGGTCTGTGTGATGTACTCAAACCAACACTGGCTAACAAGGCTGGGGTAGAGAAAAAAAAGGAGAAACCCTCCTATTTTTAAATAATATGTAAGACAACATAAAAGATACACAAATAATGTTATTTTTTAAAAAAAAATATGAATACAGTAGTACAAATATCACAAAGTCTAACTTTAAAGATTAAAGGAGTGAAAGATGGAAGCCGTATTGTATGTATGTTTTTTTTTTTTTTTATTGGAGTATGCACAGTTATATGTATATATGGGATATTAGTGGGGCATTCATTTTCCTTTTAAATAGCATGATATTCTCTTTTTTGGAACAACAATAATAATTTCTCAAAGACTGAAGAAGTGACAGTGAGTTCAGTGTGATTTGAGTTTTGTTTTTTATCTTATAAATAGTTGTGGATAATGTAATGTGATCAGCTAAAGTCGATGGCTGTGTCATCTATGGATGTGACGTTCACTGTCTCGGTTTTGATTTATGTAAATCACATTCAGCTCGGATAATGGGGACTTGATCGCTAAAAACAAAAACGTGGATTTTGCCAAAGTTTGTCCTATTTTTTCTGTTTGAATCCACATAACTCTTTGCGTCCAGTTCACCGAGATGCATGTGTGGGTTGGTGCACATAAGAGTGTGCACTAAGCGCTTGTTCTAATCAGATTTTGGATAGTATCACAAATCACTCTGCTGTTGTCATTCTTAATAAACAAAGTATACAGATCCGGAAGTAGGTGCACTTACTCAGTCCATCAAGTCCATAAAGCAGTGAATTTTCATTGACATGGACATACACGTGAATGGATTTGATACATTTTTATCAGTGAAAAGTTTAAGTCATACTGATCTCCTTGATGTGTATAATGAAAAGACCTCTCAGGCCTACATGGGTGATGCTTCCAAAATGCCTGGATAGTCTTATCACCATCAAATAGTTTAGTTTTTTCTCATTTTAACTCAGCCCAAACTTCCATTATTTTTCTGTTCCAGCAGCAGTGCTAGACAGTCAAAGTTCAGGGAACTCCAACATCCTGGTATTGTTTTCAGTGGTTTTCCTGTTCTGAGAGGAGACAAGTGTCCACTGAGCTTTCAGATCCTGTCCCCAAAAGGTGTAGGACCACTTCCATATGGAGCAGGTGTCCAGTGGATGAGGTGAAGGCCTGATAATGATGATGTATGGACCTGAGGTCAGGAATGTTAATGTCCATATTATGAGTATATTGTCTCCTTTATAATGTCATAACAAAGTTGTAGTTGATGTATAGCACAAGCAGTAATGAAACTGTCTCTGCAGAACATTAAAGGACAATTGCTGTCAGATCACCAGACTAACTTGTGATTTATAAACTAATATGTACTCTGTCATGACTTTGAAATACATAGTTCATGAGGTCTTACAATGAATCTGTGTATTAACGTATCCACACACACATACAGTATACACAGATATTTCTCTATTAACATTCAGTAGTTCAACTTAATGAATTGTTTTGAATAAAGTGCTTTTTAATTCATATGGATTAAATCCCACTTCTCTACAGTTCAAAAGAAAAAGGCTTTTGATTGTGGTCTGAGAAAATATTATTACCCGCCATTAGATTAGTGTTCCAGAAAACCACTGATTAGGACGTTTATAGGATTAATGTTGCTTTTCACATTCATTTTGCTTCGCAAAACATCATTTGAAGGTTGAGGGAGAAATATACTGGACTTAATTATAGTCAATATATCAAACAGAGTGTATAAATGAGAAACAACCAAGTCAAACTCAAAAAGGAAAACAATATTTACATTAGACTAGAAGGTTATAGTAGACATCTACAGGCAGTGCTGAGGCACTGAAACACTGGACAATATTACTGTGGTTTATTCTCTTTGTACCCTAGTTAATACAGTCGGGTCCATATATATTAGAACAGTGACATATAGGCACTGTCGAAATATATATGGATATAAATCATAAGTGCAATATTTTTGCTTAATGAATTAATTTCTTAATTTCGCTTTACATTTTTTTCACATCTTGACTACTTCATTTCAGATCCACTGTGCTGTACAGAGGCAACATTAGAACATTTGAATGACTGTACAAATACTTATGTACAAATACTTATGGCCTTGATTGTATATCACACTGCAATAAAACAAGTTATTTGCTACAGTTTATCAGAACACTAGTTTGTTAAAAAAAAAAAAGCACCCTTTTTTTTTTCAAAAACACTGTCTCTAGTATAAGCCGTTAGCTTTCTGTGCACTTCTATCACAAACTGCAGTTTTTTAACTTCACATAATAACAAGCTGTAATGTGATCTGGTCCTTTTAGATAATCTGAACCTGTCATATTAACTATGATCATATATGTTGTATCAATGTAATAATATGAGCATGTTAGGGTGACATGAAATGTGATTTTGACAGATTTCACAATAATTATGTTTTTACTTCAGTAACTCCTACTGGTGAACAAACAACAGCAGAGATGAACCAACCCTCTGATGTCAGCAGCTAACTTGTTTGAAGATGGCTTCGCCTGCTGGTGATAAATTGAAAAATGGTGAAATACAATGTAATTTTCTTATAAATGCAAGTGAATAACAAGTTTTACTGCAATGGCATAACTCCCCTAAGGTACGAAGAAAATAAACAGCAATAGTATTCATTGTTTCAAAACTTCAAACATGCACTAGGCACATAACATACATTTGTTCCAACTATTTTGAGTGTTACTGTGTGATTGTACGATTCCGCTGGAGCTCCTGTAGTTTTATCCTGCCTTTCCTCTTCCACAGTTTTTGTCTGAGGATAACCCAGGAGCAGGTAACTCATGTCTAAATAGAAACAAACAAAGTGGAAACACACTGTAGGCCAGATGTAGATAATAGCTGCAGCGAGATTAAAGGTTTAACTTGAATTAGAAAACTTGTGTTTTTGGCTGGATGAACCAAACAATCCCACCTGCTCTGGGACTTTCTATCACACATTCACACATGCAGTAAGATGATAATAACAACAAACAGTGTTTGAAATGTTAATTTCCTTCTCCAATCAAAGGTCAGCAGCCTCTAATGAGCCCATGCTTCAGTACCTTGAATGATTTGCTCTCCAGCGGTGGACAATGCTAATAATTAAAAGGCTAACATAAGCTGCCTCATAATCCTTTTCTTTTTGTTCCATAAATCACCAATGTTTATTAATTTTCCACAACAGTAAATGTGTTGTGTTTAAAAATGTACAACCAAAAAAACCACTTTGCTGTAATGTTGTGGCACATTTGCTTTGAAACCAAGGAAAACTAGAGCAGCTTGGAAAAAATGGGGCATCCATGTTTAGAATGTTTACACAGAAATGCATTTATATTCGGAAGGTAGGGAGATAAGAGGGGGTGGATGTAATTTATGGGCATTCACATGTTATATGTATCATACAGTAATATTCAGGATGAACCAGCATGGATTCTTTTAACTGGTTAAAGCAGCAGTAAATGTTGTTTGTGTTTCAGACCACACACTAAGGGTTTTGTTTCTCTATTATCACTATAAACACTATTGTTTTCTCTCTCCTCACAGTAAATCAATTCAGAGACCAGTTATGAATCTTGCATTATTCTTGTGGAAGAATAGTGGTGCAGAACTTGGTTGAATTAAAAATAGACACTTATATTCACTTTGATTGTAGTCATACGTTCACAGCATTGCTCCTCCCCACAGATTGAAATGAACCACAGAGGGGTCCCTCACTTTGAGCAAACCACAACGAATGAAGCCACTCAAAGAGCTGGGAATGCTTAGAAAATAATTCTCCAATTGCTCATGGTTTCTTAGTGGGAAGGGCACACTTCTGGTGTGTGTGACCTATTTTTCCAAATGCATCTGTCAAATGCAGAGCTGCAGCTGGTTGTTCAGATTTCTCTTTTTTGTTGAAGCGTGTTTTTAAAAGTCCTCCGTGTCACTCATACGCATCGGCATCATATTTTCCTGGGGCTTTTCTCTTGATTTGCACACTTTGGCAGTGTTTCTGATGCTAATTTTGTAAAAACAAACAAAAAAAACATTGCAAACACAGAGCATAGTTGCATGTCTGGCAAGGCAAGACATTCCTGACAGAACTGAAGCAGTAAAGCGGTGTCTCTCCTTCAGCTCTGGTTCAGGGCTCTCCCTAAAAGGAGCTTTAAGCCATCAGAGCTGGGAGGGAGAGGGAGGCCCCTGGATAAAGGCTTGGGTTGGGACAATGGTTAACCACAGAGTGAAGCATTCTGCTTGAGGCTGAGGCCAGGCGGCACGACATCACAGGGAAGGACGACGCTCCCCTGCAAAACATGCTTCATTTCGAATGGCACGCTTCCCCAGCAGTCAGAGCCTACATATGTCCATTAGGAGGGCTTGGCTGACCAAATTACACCCTCAACAGCATGGAAACCCAGGCTATGTCAATGCTGTGGTTTCATGCAGTCAGCAGTTCATCTGCTAAAAATCATGTAAAATCCTCACATAGTCCACTGTTTTGAGTTATTGACCCAGTTAATGACCAACAATTAGGAAGTTCATTTTTCTGTTCTACACAAATGCAGACTAATGCTCTTTTCATGTTTCACAATGTGTGCCTTCTGCTGCACTTCCTCACAGGCCTTATAAATGAGGAAAAACACACAAAAGATGAAAGGGAGGCTGCTAACAGGTCTAAGAAATCTGTATTTGGTGTGTTTTTTGTGTGTTTCCATGTGAGAAGAATTTTAAGATTTTATTTTGTCTTTTTATGGTTTTGAGGAAATCTTAAAGACCATAATAAAGCCCAGGGAATCAGCGAATGTCATTTCATTTTTGTGGTTCAATCAGGAAATGCAAGAAAGTATTGTTTACATGTGACAGTACAGATTTAAGGATTCTCATTATTCCGGGAGGTTTCCTTCCTCTTGAGCACTGATACCTGTCATCCTGTTTCCAGCAGGCTGTGTTTTTGTTCTGCACAATAGGCCTTTCTCTGTTCCTGAGTTGAGGCTTCACTGCTGCTGATGACAGCACTACAAAGGGGAATCAGGTTTCTCTCATGGGTTCCCACTGGCATGAAGGATCTGTAGCCTGCCTGGCAGCATCAGGTTCCTCTGAAGGAGAAATGTTATTCCTCTATTTGGGCTAGGCAGAGAAGTGCATTAGCCTATTATTGAATCAGTTTGATCTCTACAATGTAGACGCTATGGAGAGGTCATACACACAGGTCAGCTGACTGGCCTGGCATGGAGCCTCACCGGTTACGCTACTTACAAATACAAAGCTGTTGTAGTCTATTGAAACTGCATTTTAGAGAAATATATTTGATGAAATGAGTAATTCATCAGTTTGGCTGGTAGGACAGTTTACCAACTATCAGTATCAGCAGAACTAGGCTCAGATATTAGTAGCTAAAATCAGAATTTTTAATTGGAATTATTGGAAAAACAGCTAGCTTGATGTTCAGCTCCAGATTTTATTGAGTTTCATGTTTTTCAATTTTATTTAGGTGTGTTTTACATTGTCTTGGACAGATTAGTATCTCAGATCAACCCTTTAATTGCCAAAGTTGCAATACAGTGACAAGCAACATTACTGAATGAAGAAAAAAACCTTCTTGCGCCTAAAGGAATAGAATTTTCTAAACAGAATGTGTTTTGACACTCTAAGCTGGACTATAATTCTGATTATCTAAGTGCTACAAACACTGTGTCACAAAAATAACTGTACAGAAGGAAACAAAGAGCATGTATATTGTGTATTTCTGTAGTATTTGGTGAATGTTGACATTCATGGATTTTACACTACCCATATCAGAGACAACAGACTTCTAAGTGTTTCTGTAGATTTGGATCTTTTATTTGGTGAGTAATCAGTTAAAAAATGCTTTTGCTAGTACGTCAAAAATATTTCAACTGAAGAAACAGGTGTCCAGTGAAAGTCACAGTAAGACAGTTTATAGATAATGTGATTTTTAGCACTGATAGCATTGGATAAAACCAAGGTCTTCACCTCACTTCATTTCTGTAATGTTTCATGGGCAATAACACAGTTGGTCTAAATGTTGTGCTTCTGTTATAAATGTTCTCCATTGTCTGTAAATGTAGAAGTCACGCTGTGTCTTGACATCAGTCTGTAAAAGTCAGGTCCCTGAGAAGTCACCTATAAACTGTGAATTACTCATCACTGTGCTAATGGGATAATGCAGCACTTTATGTAAGCTCATTATGTCAGGTTGTGTTTGACCAGGACACGTTGTATGTACACTGTTGTGACAGCAGTGTAAACAGTTGACTCATGACAAGTTTTGTTTGTTGTTTTGATGGACAGAGATCCGTAACCAGCTGGTGGAGCAGTTCAAATGCCTGGAGCAACAGTCTGAGTCTCGTATCCAGCTGCTTCAGGATCTGCAGGAGTTCTTCCGCCGTAAAGCAGAGATTGAACTTGAATATTCCCGCAGTTTAGAAAAACTGGCTGAGAGGTTCTCCTCCAAGATCCGCAGCTCCAGAGAACACCAACAGTTCAAGTAAGTTCCTCTTCCTGCAGCATGAAAATATGCACATTAATGGTTTAACAGAACACAAAGATCTGCACACACACACAGAAGGGAAACTGGCATGCACATCGTTTATGGATCTGAGTACTTTTATGTTATTATTTAATTTGTTTATAATTATATGCCTTGTGTTTATTAGTAAAATTCCTTTGTCTTGCGGTGTATTCCCAAATCACAGTTCTCTGTAGTCAAAGTGTCTAAACACTTCAATATTTAGATGAGAGATGTCGGAAACCTGCAGCTACTCACTAACATTTTAATACCGTGCAGATCTACAGTCTACAACAATCCATTATATTTACATACCCCTGGGGAATTTATATTTCCACTGTCAAGATCTTTATGATGTCTTCAAAGTTCAGCTAACTGTTTTGTAATGACATAAACATAGTTCATTTTGAAATTCTTTTTAGTGTAATTGGGCACTGAACGATATAGAGAGAAAAATAAAATATACAATAAATCTAATAATAAATCTAGAAACACACACACACACACACACATACATATGCATATATATATATATATATATATATGTCTGTCGGTCGCTATACAGTATGTATAAAATCTCCCAGCATTTATTCTACAATATATTCTTATGGGAAAGCCAAGAAGCCACATGAAACTAATATGGCTTAAAGAAAACCAATAGTAAGACCAGTGACTGTCATCAAACCAAAATGAGCTCACCTGTAGTTTTGACCCAGTTAGATTTTGTCCTCCTAAAATACTGTAATATATTCTGGTGAGGAATAGAGGGATCATCTGTGCAGAAACAACCACTAACACATTAGTACTTGACTCATGCAGGGCATGAAATTAAGCTCTGCCGTTCCCAAAATTGATGCACCTCAGGCAAGCAGGCGACTTAGTTCAGCATGGAAACAGGAGCACCAGCCCAGAGTGTATGTACATGTACTGTATGTGGAAGGGCTGTGTGTGTGTGTGTGTGTGTGTGTGTGTGTGTGTGTGTGTGTGTGTGTGTGTGTGGTGGATGTGAATTTGGCTTGATAATTGGCTCCAGCTGTTTGAGGATGAACGCTTCACTCTGGCGTCAGAGTCTTGGCTGATAGTAGACAGAAATGTTTTGCTGCTGTGACATAGTGGCTTAACCTTTGGGCTGCACAGCTGATCTTATCCACGCAGCAACACACAGGTGGGAAAAAAAGTAATCCACAGACACATGTTCTAGTAATATACACTTTACTAAGATCTTAGAAGACAAGTGTCTCTGAGTAAATGTATGGCTTTAGAAGTGGCCACACACACACACACACACACACACACACACACACACACACACACACACACACACACACACACACACACACACACACAATCATACATGCTATTTGTCCAGTGCAATCATATCTACATTAAAACAGCAGCTATGGCACACAAATGAGAAAAAAACCTTATTACTTCAGAGAGACTGTTGAAAAGGAAAGATAAAGAGTCAAAATGAAACAGATAAAGAGGAACTGCAAGTGGTGGCTATTACCTTTGACATAGACTATCATGTTTAAACATTCTGAAAGTCTGGGTTACACAAAAAAAAAACATGTATCAATTTTACAGAAGGAAAACCATGATATACATTTGTCCTTTTCAGAGCAGCGTATGACTTTCATCACTGTTTTTTTTTATTTTTTTTAGATTTGTAAAACCAGAGTGACAGCTTAATTATCACTAATCCATTAGGCTTTAGGTGCTTATGTATCTAAATCATTTCCCTCACAGTGAACAACTTCAAAGATGATTCCATTACAAGCAGTCCACTTGTTTACATACCAAACTGATATGTTACTTGGGCCTTTTGTCACAAAGTACATTGTGGGAATGGGAATTCCAAGCACCTGCAGCAGCAACAAACATGGTGACAACAAGCAATGAAACCGTGTCGGCTACTGTGTCAGAAGAAATGGAAGGAATCATTATAAGTTGATTGTCATCTTATAATACTGGGTGTGTGATTGTGAAATACAATACTTAGAAAAAAGTTACATGGAATTTTCACAATATGTCATTGTGTAGGCTTATCATACGCTGCTTTAAGGGATATTTTAAAGTACACCAATATACCACCCAAAGTGTAGTTTGCAAGCTTTTTGGTGAAACCACAAAAAAGCTCCCAACATGATTGCACCTTGTGCCCTGCACTGAGCAACGAGGCAACCACAAATCCTGGTAATCAGCTCCGACACACCCTTTACTGTGCCTTTCCTCCCACTTTAGTGTAGTTAAGCGCATGGCGAGCCACCAAAACACCAAATGGGCCGAGACAAGAAAAACATTTATGTTTGTCTAATAAAAGGACTTAATGGCATAAAGCCCAACAAAAACAATAAAACACAGAAAACAGAAAAACATCAGGCTTTTAATCCATATAGACCACGTTTTCTGCGCAATAATTTACATATACATTTGTCTCCTTTAGTATTGATTTTTTTTTTTTGTATCTAACATGTTTGTGGCTGTTTTTCATTGCAGTTTGGCTTGAGCTGAATCACACATAGGTTGCAGAAGCTAATTAGTTTATGCGTCTATATTTTTAAGAAAGATCAAAACAGTCAACCAGAGACATCCTGACCAGGACAGACTTCCATATGTGCTGGATCACAGCCTACAGTCTTTTGGCTGAACTCTCCCAGTGCAGATTCATTAGCAAGCTGACTGCCACTGTGATTTACAACTACTGCAGCTACAGCTACACCACAGCAGCCCAACCAAGGATCATTTTGCTCTTTCACTCTACCTCATTTGCCACAGTGAAAAGAAACACACAAGAGTTCTTTAACGGTTCTGTACTGCACTTACATGGCTAGATAGCGCACTGCTTCCTTTCTCTGACTGGTTCACAGGTCCAGTGAGACAGCCACTAACTTGATTTTAATTATGGAGCAGACATTTCAGGAAGTGTCATCAATGGGATTTATAACAAACCCCATCAAATTGGAGTGAATTTGTATCGTTTGCCTGTCATGCGGACATATTCAGATGTAACATGGCACCATTAGAAGACAGCTCATGCAGTATTGATACAGAGAATAACCTGTCTGGGAGAGATAAGAGGGCACTAGCATGCTATCCAAACTGGTCTTTGTGTATGTGTGTTAATCCCTTTTGTGTGTGTAAGTGATTGGTTTAGAAGGCGCTAGGGAAGGAATGGAGAGTAGATGGTATTATTAGAGCGCAAGATCTATTAGATGTGTGGTTTCTTCAGCTCTGAAGTTGTTTTCCCTCATTTTAACGGGAAGTTTCTGTTTATTTCATGGTCAGCAGGACACAGCTTTGAAAATGCATCAATGGATGTTCCAGTATGATTTATTTTTAAGTACATCTCCCAGCTCTACACTATGTGGGATGCAGTCTGTGTCTGTGCAGAACAATTTTGCCTTTGAAAAAGTGTGACGTACGCCTTCAGCTATGATATTACAGTGTATGAAGAATGATGTCTGCTCCTGCAGGATAATAACAGATGTCTCTTGAGCTTTGTGGCCTTTGTGCTCTGACAACAAACTACAACCGGAGCTTTAGTCTTATTTAGTGTAACTGTGTTGTTTAAGCATTGATGCTTTGTGGTTGAGCCAGGGTCAAAGGGTCAAAGGCTAAACTACATCACTAAGCTGCGTTTATTTGAGCCCTGCAGGCAGTATGCCCTTTCAGAGTATGCCCAGCTGGGGGATGTCAGTCTGCACATCAGTAGATTAGCTGGTTTGTGGTTTGTTTTTCAGATCTTGTCAGACTCTTGTCTCTTTTTCAGTTATGCTGCCCTGCTTTGTGCTCTGCAGCTGTGTATTATCAAATGTTGGCAGTGTGTCTCATCGCAAAAAAGACAAAAAATGCTAAATGATGTGCAAATCAGTGATGTGGCAGATTGAAGCCCTGCTTGAAAATGGGGGCAAGGCGAATTTGAATGGCAAAGCAAGCGGCATGTGCCCACGTGCCCCCTGCCTTTTGAAACTGTTTGGCTTCTTCCCCTTTTTCTTGGCTGTTTCATTGATAAGCAGCAGGCAGGCAGTGTATAGGGGATTAAAGGCCTTCACAGAGTCGAGTCCTGGTTTGATAAATACACACTTCCTTCTGCAAATCCTGGCTCAGACACATCATAGACTCAGGGTGATTAGATGGTGACATTCAGTGCAGCCATGGCTAAAGTGTGGATGCCTTTATACAAGGCTCAGTTGTTTAGGGGATGGACATTACAGAGACAGCAAGCCATCAGTTGGTGCTCAAATAAAAGATTATTCCAGTGTTTTCCAACCATGCACTTTGTCTTTTTATTTGTGTTCACTTCCTCTGTGTCTCATCTTCAGGGTCCTTAATGCTTTTACTGATTACACTTTAGTGAATCACAAAAACATACTGAGAAAGAGCAGAAACTGTAAAAACCATAGAGAGCGTCCGGCAGTACTTTGCAAAATGAAACAGATGTAATAGGATGCCAGAAAGCTGCACCGGTCTCTCCTCCTCCTCTTCCTCCTTTCTCCTCCAGAGACTCTCAAAGCTCATCGTTTTCTTTCTGCATGTTAATGATATCCTGTGTATAAATACCTAGGGCATGGAGCCATCCAAAACCAACGCTTCTGAAGCCCTCTAGATTAATTGACCTGCACGCTCTCAAATGATACTCAACCCTTTTACAGGAAATCAGAGAGTAGACATGGAAGAATGAGGGCTGGATTCCGAATTCAGCCCTTCATGGCACAAGGGCCCTTATATAAGAGGCACTGCCTTAGTTCCACAGAGAAAGGCAAGGCCTCATTTATTATACAACTAAAATACTCAGAAGAGATGCAGCTGGACCACAGGCCTATTTACTGACCTTCTGCTCCTAATTCCTGTGAAGTGAGGACAGCAGATGGAGGGGAAAGAAAAGAGGAAAAATAGTTTTTGTCCTTGTCTCTGCCTCTTTATGATTGCTTTCACCTTTTTGTTTTGTTTTTTTTTTTTTTATTATTATAGGAATAGTTCAACAGTTTGGGGAATACCAAAAAAGGAGTTTGATAAGAAGTGCTATACAACAGTCTGCAAATAAGAATAAAAAAAATAATACAGTACAAAGCCAAAGCTGAAAATTGTATCACAGTTACATTTGATCTCATTTAAATTATGCATCATTTACACATATGAGGTTTGTCTGTTTTTCAAATCAAGAAAATGCAGTTTTGTAGCAGAAGTATGAAATTATCTAAATATGAAGACTACATCCTGATGTTTCAGAGGTGATAGTGATTTTTTTTGTCTTTGAATACTACTTACTGTGCTCTCAAACATAAAGGTAAAATATTCCAAGGCAGCAGCCATCATGGCAGTGATGATGTGCATCACATGCAATGAACGATGCCGTCTGTTGAACTGTTGAACACATCACTGTCTTCTTAACCACTTCTTTACTATCTTTGCCACAAGCCACAACTTTCTTGGTTCATAAAATAATCTTTAAAATTGAGTATATGTGTGTAAAGGGTGGTATAAAGAGGGTTGAAAAACCACTGTTGATTTTTCTGGCTTTGGTTAGGTCCCCAGGGGCACAGCGGGTGGGTGGGACTTTGGCTTTCTATAGAGGTAGTAGGTGACCTGCTTAACTTAGCATATGACAGGACCATCTGGTCTTCGCATCTGTGTGTATTAAAATATATTTTTATAAGGCTGTCTAAATTGTATTTAGTAATGTATTGTGTATTAATTCTGTGCACAGTTGTGGTTCACTTGTTGTTTTATGTGGCTCTATGTCTTGGTGAGGTTCAGTCATTAGCTTGTGCCACACTGTTATCTCATTCCTGCTAATGCAATGCCTGGTGCTACTTTGGGGCTGATGCCAGTGTTGGTTTGGAGTCTCCGCTGTAGAGCCACAATATAATGTAACTGCTTTTATGCTAGTTCTGGAAGACTATATTGGCATCCAAACACAAGTGGTCCAAGACATTTGTTTTTGGTTTTGTAAATGACAGTCACAAATTTGTAGGTTTGTTGTTCACAATCATCCTGCCAGCTCTCTCAAATTTCAACGCTGCTCTGGAACAAATTTTTCTGGTTAAAAGCCAGTTGTTTGACTGTCAAAACTGCTTCAAGATTATGTACTTGGTCTGAACTGCCAAGGTGTCAAAAGGAGTAAGTGAAGTTGGCAGGCACCCAGCTAAAAGTTAATGAATCAAAGTATATATAAATCAGATGATTTCTTTAGAAATATATCGATACCCAATTACTCATACCCCTCTTTATGCATTATATATTATTTATCTATTTCTATTTATCTGTTAACTTCAACTATCAAACACAGATGTTGATGTAAAAATCTGAAATTATTTTTTCATAAACTAACAGTAGAGCAGATTGTAAAATTACAAGTTTATCATCATTTTAACTAATTGCCTGACAGCTGTAATATATTGACCACAGATGTATAAGCTGCTCTTCATCTTCTTTGAATAGTGTGAATAGTGTTTGGGGACAAAACTGCAGGGGACAAAAGAGGAAAGAAAATTAGAGCCTAGTTGTGCACAGGGATGTGATAAAGCATCTCTGGCCTCTTTTACGGATTAGCAAAGAGGACAGGTGTTTGCTCCTTAAATCACTTAACCACAAACAGCAATTATACACCAGGAGCTGCATCTCCTGGAGGCAGATAGGTCAGTCAAGCAGAACTAGTGCACAATGAGGGATGATGAGACAGTAGAAATAGGTCATCCCAGAGGAGTGAAGTTGAATATGGTCTACATTAGATCTGCTATTGTTAGAAAAGCCTAAATCCCGCCCGTTATCTGCATAGTCCCTAAAATGGGCTCATTTTGTTTTGAAGGAGTTAATATCGAACTTAATCATTTTCTTATTAATTCTTAATTGTAAGATTGTAATTTGATGTGGATTGATGGGCAGCCTTTCACAGCTTTTTAAATTGCCATTACATTTCTGTAACTCCAGTTAATTGACTTGCCTTTCAGACAAAGTACATCTAAGGACACACGTTTCAGTCCACCAGATGAATCTTGTTACACACATGGAGTCTTCTGGCTTGTACTGATGTTATATGACTGATTTGCTGGTGTTTGGATCCTCATGGCCTCATATAAATGTGTTGAGGGCCAGAGTTAAGTAAAGGAATAAAGGGGGATGCACTCTAGAGTAGCTTGATATCAACTTCATTAGATGTGATTAGCATTATGGAAACTCTCTGAAGAGGGGCTCTTTGATGTTGGTGCTGCTCATCGCTCTTTCTCCTCCACGGTGAAACCTTATCCCCCACCCTGCTCTGGAGCTATCCCTCCTTTGCTCTCATTTCCCCCTTTCTCTCTCTTTGTCTCTTCCTCCTGGTTGGTTGATTGATTAATGCTTAGATAGGATCCAGACAAGGGTATGGGTTTGAGGAGATTGTGTATGCGTATGTGTCTGGTTCTCTGTCTCTGGGATTCGGTCTTTCTATTTGAAAGCACCCGAGGCGGAGACAGTTTAAACTGATTATGCTGCAATCAGGGCCCATGACTCGCACGATCATTATGGTCACCAGCAGTTAAACATTCAACCAGATAATGCCCTCCCAGCTTTGTTTGAAGCGTGGTGCAGGGCAAATGGAAATAATTGAGTTAGGGGTTGATTTATTAAGGAAGGAATGGGGAGAATAATGAAAGCATGAGGACGCATTTGCTTTTTTTGTTTTTTTTTTGTTTTTGGGCTGCAACAGGTTATCTTCATTTACCAAACACCCAGCATCATGCTTACATTATTTTCTTGCTTTACCACATTGAAAATATATCAAAGATTCTGTCATAAGTCATCACTCAGGTTTCTTATTATCCACAATTGGGATAATTTTTTTTCTAAAAGGATACACACTCAAGTTTTTTTCTTATTTGTTTCCAGGAAAGACCAGCATCTTCTGTCCTCAGTCAACTGTTGGTACTTGGTACTGAACCAGACGAGACGTGAAAGCCGTGACCACGCCACCCTCAGCGACATCTACACTAATAATGTGATTGTACGCTTAGCCCAGATAAGTGAAGATGTCATCCGCCTCTTCAAAAAGGTGAGTGAGACTTTCATCTGGGCCTTTTCATTCGTTAATGCTACTCTGCTCTTCATAAATATCATGTGTTTTTCTTCTAAATGCACAGAATATCATTTCAGTGGGTCTCCCAAATAAGTAAATAAATGCTAGTAAAGTGGATACCGTGCCATTAAAAGACATTCAAATGCAAGGTGCTGCTGTGGGTGGCTCCAAGCCCCCCCCCCCTAGACTCACATTGAGTTTCTCCATAAATATATTAGGTAATTATTTTCCATGATATTCTCAACCATTTTAGCTAATACCTCTAATAAATGATCTGATTGTCCATAGATCAGGTTAAATAGAAGGCTCTGATGTCACTGTACTTTACATTTGGACTTTCATAGGGTTCTGATGTATTCTTTCCTGACTACAGTTGTGATTAAAGATTCGACAAATAAAAGAGTGAATTGACATTATTATGCAGCGCTTGATCAATTTTACCATTTTACTGTGTCTGTAAATGAGCTCTTAGCATTAGCAAACCTGTGACCCTTTGGGCTCCTGTTGTTTTGCCCCTTTTGTCCAAATATGGTTACTTCTGGTTCCAAAAACCCAACATGTTGGCAGCCAAATTGTAAAATGCTACCTGAAAAAATGGACCCAGTGAATGATGGCCACATTTTTGACTGTGCATGGCTGTTTCACTGAATATGTTAAATAAACTTACAGACTTCCCTATAAAGGAGCACTATTAGAAACACAATCATGCTCATACACACACACACACACACACACACACAAATCCTATATAATGTAGTTTTAAAATGCCTTATGATGGAAATGTATTTTAATCTTTCCTAAAGGTACCATTTAGGCTCCATTTTCATGACTTGTGGATGTTATAAAACACACAAAGCAGCTGCTCAAATTGGTTCTTAACGTAAAGACTGGTGGCAGTTGAAAGAAAAGCGGATGCTGAGTTTTGTCTTGGAACATATGGAGTCAGTAGAAAGTATATGAGTCCTGTCTAGCCTGCGGAGCAATCAGACTAGCATGGGGGGAAATGTGAAACTCAGACTCCCCTGACCCAAAGTCGACAGCCCCCACTAGTGTGATCGACGCTTGGCTCTCTGTCAGCACATAGCAGAGATGACTGAGGCCTTGATCAAACATCACAACCCTGTTTTCACCTTAGAGGACTTCCTGTAGGTGAGCCCCATTCTGCCTACTAGGCTTCATTCACATATTACTACCCAGGGTGTTTGCATTAGAAACTGCGCCAGAGCTGGAAAGAGAGAAGCATTTCATCTGTTTGGAGCCAGGTGGTAGCTTTTTGTAAATTTTTATGAACAGATACTGCTGCCATTATGTCACTGCTAGCTGGCAGATTTATAGAATGGTTATTAATAATGTATCAAAATAATGTCATGGGGCTACAAAGACCATTAATGTCAGTGAACTGAATAAAAAGCAGCTCTCGGTGACTGATTGTTGTACATGGTGGGGTGATCAAGGGCAAAAAGTAGAGCTCCTCTTTTAGTACAAAATAAATACTGATAGATTAGGATGTTAGATTACTATTGCATTCATACAGATAACCTGCTCAATTTTTGTGGAATGCCATGATGAAAAATACATTAAAACAAGAATAAGAAATTAATAGCTTTTCAATAATGCACAAATACGATTCATCACGTACACATCAGTATTTAAAAGCCGCTTTAAAAATAACGAGACACTTTATTAAATAATTAGGTTAGGCTCAGTATTCCTTGACTTTTAGTATAAATAGATAAAAGGAAAATACATGCAGAGTGCATGCAAATGTGCTAGTCTGCTTTTCATAATTTAATTCAGAGACTTTATTATAAGGGCTTGTTTAAATATAAACTACCGGTGCTCTTACATTGTGTTGCATCACAGTTGTTCACTTCACAGTTGAACCCCCCCTGCTCCCTCTGAGCCTCTGCAGTGCATGCTGCAGTCTGGCTGACTTCAGAGCCACTGATGCATACAGATGCCATTCACCAGCTGCTGGAACCCTCTCAGGATTCCCCTCATTTATCATATTGACTCAAATGTTTGTTTGAGTAGTGCTTAATGTTTGCACTCTAGAAAACTATTTATAGTAAACAAAGCAAAAACAGCAAATCCTATCTGTATTACCTAGGATTCTTTGTCTTCTCCTGAACTCTTTTTACTATCTAGTTGGGGGAAGAACTGCTTCAGCAATATTTGGTTTTATGAGTTTTCTCTCTCTGATGGTTTGTTTAAGTTCTGACTCATGATTTGCAAGTTTCATCAAGGGCAGGTATTATAGCTAAACAGGGTGTGGATGGAAATGTTAACTTTTGTCTGTCTATAAATCCCTCTGATCTATGGGTGGTGGTGGTATGAACTAGGGTGTGTGACCTAGGTGTGTTTGTTTACTCTTCATCTTCGTAGGCGCAGTGAGACCTTTGAGCGCAGTGGCCTCACACAGTTATATTGATGTGATAAAGAATGATACTTCTCATTATGATTGATGATTCATATGTCAAATGACTGTTGTGAATCTTGCTGACTCACTGCTGTAGTGCACACCAACCAGAATAAACGACTCAGCTTCTAACTTTAGGTCCGAAGAAAAGTAGCAAGCATGGAGGCTTTACAGAACTTAGTGTTTCAAGTGTCATTGAATGCCAATTACCCACTGCTCATTTTTGTACACGGCATACAAGGTGACGACTATTATTAACTGCACCCAACAGTGCACCCACTCAGCTACAGTAATTACCATACCACTGAGTGTATCCTCCAATTGACATGTGTCATATTTTTTCTCTTTTGACCTTTATAATTGAATAGGGATTTCCGTTTAACTTGTCATCTGCAAAGATGCTCAGTATTTAACTGGGAAATAAGATTCATCAACTGTTGCCCCTTACATTTATCATTTTACTAGTTTATTTATCAGGAGGTCAGTTTTCTTGTTGCTGTAAACATTTCCCCTTTTCTAAATTACAGTGCATTCAATATTTCTGTGAAGCATTCATGCAGGTCTTAAGCAGCAACAGTTACTGACAGTTTCAGTCTTGTACAAACTCCTTTTTTGAAAACAGAACTTCATTATTACCTGCAGTTTTTTTATGATGAGCTGAAGACAGAATAATTGAATAAATAATGGCACTTATCACTAGTGGCAAAATGTAGATAAAAAAAAACATGACCAAAACATGGAAAATAACATTGAAAACCTGCAAAATTATTTATGGCTCACTAAAGCTATTGTGTAAACAAATGAACACCCATTACACAAAATATAATTTAAGCCTGACACTACAGTTTGACAAATTTTAATGCAGGGTCCAATCAAGTGGTAACAACATGGACACATTTGGTGTTCAGGAGTCTCTGTCATGTAAGCAGATCAGCTTATATGCATGTATTATACATATCTGAGTAGGTATTTATAAACACTTTAACATTATGTATAACAACACTTGGGGAGATGCACTTTTTAGGTGAAAAATGTCAGATTACTGCTCGGTAACACATGGACTTGGAATTTTATGCATCACCCAAAATGTTGACTTATTTATTTAAAACAACAAATCAGATATAAGCACAATGCTTTATGTTATGTATTTAATACTAACACAGTGTTATTTACAACTTGAGCTGGTTGATACTGATGTAGGTAAATGACAAATTAAAAGTCATTTCTTGGTCACAGTTCACAGATAGTCTTTTTAAATGTGACCAGTGGATGAATTCACAAACTTCATCATTCAGAACTTTAACTTCTCAAGTAACAGACAGTAATAAATTCTTAATTTAAAGTGATAGTTTGGGATTTTTGACATGAATCTGTATGACATCCCCATCATCAGTGTAGTACATCCACACTGACTTACCCCCGACAG
>JAPSES010000211.1:12016321-12038124 GCA_029822895.1 Maxillicosta whitleyi | reverse complement strand
GTGCTGCTGCAAGATGACACTAGTCTACCTGTTTCACTGCTGAAAAAAGTTGTTGACTAGTGCGCAGCAGTCAGCAGGATGACAGTGCACTGATAGGAAATGAGAGAAAGTAGAGCCAAGTGATTAGGAGGTGTGACTTTTTCATAGACATCGGTTTGTGATGCAAATAAATCACTCTTTTGAACATATGCCATTTTTTAGAAGAAAAACATTTTATTTTAGTGACCCCGCAAACTTACCAGACTACTTTTGTTTCGACCAAAACCGGACCAGAACTGGGCTCACAGGACACTGTCAGGTTAAGTCAGAGTGGATGTACTACACTGATGATGCCATACAGATTCATGTCAAAAATCCCGAAATATCCATTTAATGCAGTCTTGCAGAAAGTTCAGAACTTCTTCTGTACTGTATAAGTGGTGTTTTATAAAGGATAACAGTTCCATAAAATAGAGGTCTTTAGCTTAAAAACGAGCATGCATGATAAACAATGTGTCTAAATTGACTTATTCATGCTGACGTTCACTTTTGCTTGATCGGACTCCTCAATATGTACTTGACAGTTGAATTTTCTCATTGTGTTTTTACAGTAGTTGCTTTTTGTGTAAGTCCTATCAGACAGCTTCCTGTGAACATAGAAGAGGTGTTACTTCTGTTTCTGTTTGTCACACCATCTGTTTATGTGTTTTAGAGCCCTGCACACACACTGATATTATTACATCCTGTCACGTCACATTCTGTTCTTCCATTTCGAGTTCATGTTCACAAAGCATACTGCATAGTATAATGGCAGTAAAATAATACAAAAAACTAAATTAGTGATATTTTTGCAATCACGTTGAGATATGAAAGGGGAATTAGTACCTGCTGTACATATCGATATGGTACTATCTGTGGAGCACTCAAATGTTTTTAGAGACTATTTCCCTTTGTCAGGTCATGTCATGTTTCCTTCACCCCTTGACACTCTTCATACATGCTCTCACAGCTCAAGCATTTGCACTTTACAGATGTAGGCACACAATCACATCATAGCAAAGAGGTGGAAACTCAACACAACGTCCTGTGAAACAATAATAAAGGAAGGTACAGGGTGCTTTGAGTTTATCACAGGTACATTTCCTCACTACTCATACACTAACAAACTGTTAATTCAATTCAATTTTATTTGTAGAGCCCCATATCATAATAAGGTTGCTTGAAAAGGGTTCACAGAATTAAACAACAGTCAAATAAACAGTGGTTGGATGGATGGATGGATGGATGGATTAATGTCCTTGGCATCCCCCGTCCTTAGACCCTCTTTCTCAGTAAGGAAAAACTCCAAAAACCCAGTGGGAAAGGAGAAACTTCAGGGGGGACCACAGTGAAGGAGTCACACAGTAATGAAACGGACTTCTAGAACATTTAAAGATAGTCATACTGTATATGTCCAATTTATATATTTACAATCTGTTCAATACATAAACCATGATGATCTCTGTGGTTTAATCTCAAACTTTTTCATAACATTAAGATTTTAATTGTTGGACTGTTACACATCCTATTCTACTATTTTAAAATCAGTTGGATTAAGCTGACAGAAATGTCACATTTCCACCAACATTTTCACGAGGTTTTCAATAAAGTTAAAGTGGCACTCATAGGCTGTATATAAAGATGGAAGTCACAATGCTTTTTCCACCTGACTGCATAGATATGAAGACACAACCCAGTAGTCGTGGGAATCATGCAATTTGGAGACAGAATCTGTAGGATAATGGTGAAGAAGTGACAGATATGGGACCATGAGGGGTCATTACAGCTGTCAATCATCTGTTTTATAACATCAAATAACTTATTAAAAGTAAACTGACCAGAAAGGTGACATTTAGAACACAAATCTATTTGATTAAATCTACCTTAAAAGTCCTAAAATCACCTTTGGGAAAGAAATGTATTGAATATGCAGTGAGTTTTTAGTTTGGTTGAAGGTTCATTAATAACACGGAGGTGGTGGGATGTATGAAATGTGCTGCAGTCAGCCACCATGGGGAGAATGAGCACATCACGACTGAAGAGTTCAGACAGTTCCATCTCTGTATCCAAATTGTGTTGGTATTCTTTTAATTGCAGATGAAATAGGAAAAAAAAAAAGCCAGAATCTGAGAATATTCTCCTTCTCCCTGTGCAGCTCTTTCTTCTCAGTCCATATCAAAATGCTTAATGTAAAGTTTAATGACCTGATGATGTTTCATGCTGTTATGAAAAAGTGAAGCCACTTTTCCAAGCTTCACAAGACGTAAATGGAGAATGGGGTCCACGTTACATTTGGCTGAATCTGTCAATCAGATATGCAATCTCCGTACCTGTCAGACCGGCCAAAATTGGCGTCTCAGGATAGATTTTCTACAGCCTGAAAACAGGCAAGAAGTAGGTATAGAATTTTAATGTTGTTTCAGACCACTTAAATTAAAATGCTGAGAGGTAACTGGGGTGTTTTTGGCCTAGTGAGGCTGAATAACTATCAGGCACTGTAGCTTTAATTTTTAACCTAAAATAGAAATGTCATTGTTACTTAAAATCAAGTGGTCACTGCTTATATATGGTTGTTTTTCCATAAGGGGTTTGTGTATTAGCCTATGAGACCTGTTATTAGACCAATATAATTTATAGGAAAACATTTTTAAACAATCTACCCCCAACAATTATTTTTAATCAACTAAAACGTTATTATTGGAACAATCAAACAATGTGATTAGCACTAAGTTGCAAATGAATTATAATACATACAATCAATATATACAAAAACAAAACCCAGGGACCATAAAAACCCATGCGCTCCTTAAACCTGTGTACCTCTCTATCCAGTGGTTGTTGACATTTATTTTTATTATGACTCACCAAAGTTATAGTGTCAACATAATGTCCTGAGTTTGTTCCAAGCAGGTTTTTGCTGACAGCTCAAACGTCATTTGTTTTCTCACCCTTTTTCTTTCCACCTGCTGTTTTTCAGAGTAAGGATATTGGGATCCAGATGCACGAGGAACTGGTGAAGGTGACAAATGAACTCTACACTGTAAGTAATACACTATGTCTCCAACAGAATGATCCTTCACACTCTGTCTCATCACTGAGCTCAACTAAGCTTCTTTCTGCTTAATGAATTTTAACATTGTATTTGATATTTTTCTCCTTGTTCACTCCTGAATTACCTTTGTTTCTATTTTCTGTATTCTCATGTTCTCAAATTTTACTATATTTTCTTCTTTGATACTTCGGAAGGGTTCATTGGGAAATTTATTTTGAAACCTTGTTTTGAAGAATAAGATTATTCACAAGCAAAAACTGTCTCTACTAAATGTAGCGGACTGTAGTCACTTAATAATATCCTCCCTTTCAGAGTCCTATTTCTCACTAATATATTGTGTCTTTTTAAAGTCTGGTTGCAAAATCAGCAGAAAGTTTATATTTCATTAGTAGCATAAATGATTTACTGCTGCATTTAACTTTTCTTTTGTTGTGAGGTTCTGAGCCCAAGAAGATAGAAAAAAGATTTGTCCTAAATTAACTGAATGTGTTTCTGATTTTAATCTTTTTTAAATTATTATTTATACACATTTTTATGCACTCATTTAAATTGTGTGTGAAGAAAGAAGCGAAATAAAAGAATAAAGCAGGGAGCTTTTCAGAGGCAGTTTGCACAGTGTGCATTTTGTTTCCATAACAATGGAGCGCTCATTCATTTTAGGTCATCTGTTTCACTTCATTGGCTTTGTCATATCTCCATTTGGCTTTGTTCTGAATTTTTACTGCAAGAAAATGTTGTCCAGCCTTGCTCTTGTGAGAAAAACTTTCTGCTTTAGTTTTGATTTGTCAGCTAACAAAATTATTATCGATTTTTCTTCTCAGTTCTATAAAAGTGGTCATTTCTTTTCATTTATTCCTCTGAGCAATGAGTTCTTGTATTTCGTGCAGCTGCTTTCCACATGTTTTAACATGACGGGGGATGAATGGATGCAAGAGAACATGTTTCCTGTCACACTTTATAGCAAAATTACATGATTTCAACCAGAGTTCATTAATATTTCACTGAATTCAGTTGAGATCCATATGTCAGTGAGTTTTACAGCCAAATATCAATATATTATAATAAATTGACAATATTAATTAGGGAAGTATTTCTTTCAAACCTATATATTCACAGATGTTTTTTTTTAATTGAGTATGAATGTAAATGTTATCATTATAACGCTATCTGACAACATATGCAATAATCATGCACAAGTTATTATAAATGTTCCTAATTAACATTGATGTAGCTGCATTTTTTTTTATTTTTTTTTTGAAACATTAATAGTTGTTTGCCGTTGCTGGACAGTAATTAGAAACAACTGAAGCACTGAGCTGTTTGTACAGGGATTTCCTGCAGACAGATGAACGTATGTCAGGGATAAGGATGCAC
The DNA here is from genome assembly GCA_029822895.1 of Maxillicosta whitleyi. Lineage (NCBI taxonomy): Eukaryota > Metazoa > Chordata > Actinopteri > Perciformes > Neosebastidae > Maxillicosta > Maxillicosta whitleyi. The sequence continues at coordinate 12,033,680 of JAPSES010000211.1, read as the reverse complement.
TATGCTGGCGCTGCACTGTTACACAAGGGGTTCATATTGAGAGAGGTTTAGTGCCCAAAACTGGACAAGCTCCAGGCAACTTCAGCAGTCTTCTGCCCCCTGAAGTGAAGTGAAATAGAGGAGAAGGTGGAGTTACCTCATATGACTTATTCATCTGTGTAGCTTGATGAGAGATGAACTACCAAAGGGCAGTGCTGGCACCTCTCTCTGATCGTGCCATCTGTACATTTGGATACTGCATCATAAGCATATTATGGAGGAATGTGCACTTAGAATTATAACATAATTAGTCAACAAAACTATAGACATAACAAATTGCTATTGCATTCACCACTGTGTTTACATTTAGAAGTAATAACACAATTCTTCTTTTTTTGTGTGTGTGCCAGAAAAGCAGTTTATACTCTGTGTAACTGTCATAGCTCACAAACATATGCACCGATGTTTACTTGGCATTAACTGAGTGAATGTGATGATACTGGTGTTTCTTACTGTTTGTGGTTTCCATTCCTTCTCAGGTGTGTGTCACTAGCAGGTTTTATCTTCTGGACGTTCTTGTTTGCTTTTCAATACAATAATGTAAACTTGCATGCACATACTGTATAAATGAACTGTTTGTATGAAAATATTTCATAGAAGTAGAAAAGTGTAGGAAATTCATCACTGCAGTGAGAATTTTTAATTGATTATTCTCACCTATGGGTCTGTTTTGATGCTATGACGTATGCCTTTGTTCTACTGTAGACATGCATTACAGTACTTATAGTATATTCCTTACTTATATATACAATGCATTCTAAGGCCAATTTATTTAATCCGGTAGTTATACACATCCATATGCCTATATTTAATTATCACACTTATGTTTACCTTTTCATTATTTACCCTTCTATTGCACTGCTTTTACCAGTTGCTTCCCACATCAGATGTAAATCTATGGTTCATTATTTACTTGGTGCTTCTATTCAATACAGTAAAGTTGATTGTATTCTAATCTAAACACATCTAAGATATGTGAGGTACATTACAAGTAACTTATTGATCATAGTAGCCCCTTGATGACACATTAATACTTTTTGTTGGAGTCAGAACATTTTTCCCCATGACTGCACCCTTGTTAGTACTTTGTTGAACAGAAATAGCTAAATCAATAGCATGGCCACATGGTGATTGCCTTGTGGTATTTTCTAACAGTTTTCACTGGCTGCCAACAAAACAAATTTTGCTGAAAGAAAACTGTGAAATCCCATTTGGATCACTGGCTGCTCAGTGAGAGGTAAGGGATAGATGTGAGCTACTGTTGAAGCTATTGTTGAAGTAGAAAGGGTAAAGCTGCATTGGGATTTTTTTTGTGAGTGTGAATATCCTGCTGTGAGCTTTAAAGTAACACCTCAGATGAATTCAGAAATGAGAGCAAAGACCTGAATGAAACACTGGTAGCAGCATGAAGCTTTGAAATGTAGTTTTCTTCTCTTCAACCTGTGTTAATTTCCTGCTACACTGACTTAATATCCCCACTGGGATCAATAGAGCTTATCTTATCGTTTTGATCCTCCACCTTGTGTCCGATGTCTGCTCTTCAGTCTCATATACCTTTATTCTCTTGTTAGCAGTGACGCTGAAAAACAGGCCTGGGTCTCGGCGAGGTTTTCATTCATTTATTTGTGCAGTTATTGTGTTGTTGTTTTTGTGGGATTTCATGGCTTAAATAGACAGTGATATTGGACAGATAACAGGAAATGAGTGTACTTTAAATCTGTGGCTATAAGAATATTTTAATTTATGTTGAATAGTATAATGTTTGTCTTCTTTTGCTCTGTTTCTATAATGAAAAAGTATAATCCCTTCTTTAACTGTTGGGTATCTTTCACTAGCTGTGTGTGTGTTGTGGAGTTAAATACCCCTAGGTTATAGTCGGGGGGGACTCAACTACACACACCTCCTGTAGATACAGCTGATCAGTCTTCCTGCAAATTACTTTGTGTCTCTAGCTGCAGGTCCTGTAGTCAGATGGTTCAATGTTGGCTGGAAACTATGCACATTTTCACATGAATTTCAACTAAATGGTTTGACAGCCTGAGGAGAAGCAGCAGTAGCCTAGTTTCTCTTTTGCCAGAGTAGGTACATCAGTGTTAGCTTTGTCATTCTTAGAATAGATGTGTCTTTTTCCATTTCATTTATTTAATTTTCAAGGAGATACCTTTCAGCTCTTTTTCATTTGTTCTACTAGTTTCTACCCACCTGAGTAACATACTTTAACGCAAAAAAAAAAAAAAAAAAAAAAAAAAAATGCAATAATGAAGCTTTTTCCAGTGGCAGAATGGTTAAATGTTACTGTCAGGAGAAGAAGGTCAAAATAAGATTATAGGTTTAGATGACCCAGTGGCAAACATGTGATCTTGATGAGTAGCTCTTATAAGATAAAAGGAACCCTACTGCTTAAGTGCAGCACCTTCCTGGAGAGGGAAACAAATAAATGAATGTTTACGTTGACTCTCAAACTTCCTGAAGGGTTCATATAAATTCTCATCGCTCTCAGAGCTCCAAAAATGTGAGACACTTAAACACAGACTGCATCTGGAGTTTTTTTTTTTCCCCCTTTACTTTTACAAGGAGTAAGAATGGGTTTCCAAGGGTTAGACTTATAGGGAGAGACGTTCTAGGATCTGGGAAGAGTTAAGAATCTGGGAAGAGTTAAGAAAGATGCAGGGCGATGTCTGATCTTACAAGGCCTTTTTTAGATCTTGTCACCACAGACATGTCATCACCATGTTGGAGTTGAGAAAGGGGTGTCTAAGTGTCAAAGTTTTACTGTCTAACATAAAGGATAACTGCAGATAGCACAGAAAACAGTGGTGTCGCACTGTTACACAAAAGAGCTAAAAATGAATAAGTCTGGAGTGATGATGAGTAACTGTAGAGATGTTGTAGAGGCTGGAAAAGCCACAGTAAAGAAGGAATAGTGAAGTGAATTGGAGATTTGACAAGCATGGCTAAACCACGTACAATTCTGGATCCACTTAACCCATTCCACATGTGGTGACAGCTGTGTTACCGCTGTATTCACACCAAGATTGACCCAACAGGCCACCATTAAAGTGTAAAATCAGACCAGATTCTTGAGAGGAAGGGAACGGTTTGGCTTTTTGTTTGGTATTGCTCATTAAATCTGTATGAATACAACAGTGACCTAAGGTTTATTCCTGCATTTCCTCAAAGGTCTTATGTAACCAGTGAAACATCTTTGAATCATTATTTCATTATATCTGTCTACAATAATTCATGATGTAAAACAGAAGCGTTGAACATATGGCCTTTGGGCCAAAACTGGCCCACCAAAGGGTTCAATCTGACCAGTGGGATAAATTTGTAAAACGCAACATACAGCCCCAATTTGATCCCAAGTGAGTTGGACAAATAAAATACTGTCATAATAACTTATAAATAATGACAACTCCATATTCCTCTTTGTTTTAGTGCAAAAAGTAAAATTAAATGTTTACATTTACAAATGATAATTTCTCAAAAATGTGAATAAACTGAACGTCTACAAACATCATGAAATCCTTTGAGAAGTACAATTTTAACAAGATCCTGCTGTTACTAAATGTTTTGAGTCTTTGTAGTTCCACTGTGATCTGTAAGTTGTAATGCTCATGTGTAAATGATAAAATGAGGCATAATATTGATAAAATTATAATTATCTTCGTGTCGTTATTGTTATCTTATTTTTCTTATGAAATCTCAGGTTGTTTGTGGTTGTTCACAATTTTTAAAGGATGATTTATAGATGTAAACATTTTTACAATGTAATTTTACTTTTTTCATTGTTATTATTGTACTGGTCTATCCCACTTAGAGATCATATTGATTTGTCTGTGGCCCCTGAACTAAAATGAGTTTGACACCCCTGATGTAAACGCTAATAGTGATTAATAAAAAAAATAAATAAATAAAAAAAAAAACATGGCCTGCCTCTTTAATTATGTCATATGTCATTTTGCTCCTGCAGGTGATGAAAACATATCACATGTACCACACTGAGAGCATTAGCGCTGAAAGTAAGCTAAAGGATGCAGAGAAGCAGGAGGAAAAGCAGTTCAGCAAGTCTGGTGACCTTAATGTTAACCTCCTGCGCCACGAGGACCGCCAACCCAGACGCAGCTCCGTCAGGAAGATCGAGAAGATGAAGGAGAAGGTGTGTAAATCTAAACAGTGTTTGTTTACAGATGCAGCGCTGTTTGATTTCAGTGTTTGTGTCTAATTCTTGAAAACAAAATTGCAAGCCTAGGCTTTAGAAAGCTCCGGTGGTGAAACAGTTTTCTTTTGTGGTTCCAAGAAAACACCAACAGATAGTGATATAATGTCACAGACTTGAGGAGCATGCTGTATTTCTGCTGCCAAATGTACATTGAGCAAACTGCAGTACTTCAGGCCAATAATCCAATGTGGTTTCCAGCTTCTCTGCCAGAGGTTTAAGGCTGGTGGTCTCTGGAGCACACTGTACTTCAAATACAACCATGCATTTTTTTACTTTGGATCCTCTTCTGGAATTTCTTCATGCAAATGAAACTCCTATTATCTCTCAGGTGCAGGAAATCAAACAGCTGTCAGGAAAGCAGCATTTCTCTCACCTCCGGCTGGTATCCTCAGAGATGCTGCTTGGCTTGAAAACTAAAACTATTTATAATGTGGCTTTTCAATGAATATTCTTTTTATCCCGGTGCCTTATTTCTCAGTTGGTGCAGTTGTCTCATTACTCTTTCTGCAAATAGGTTTGAGGGGGAAGAGGAAGGAATAAAAGTTAAGCTCTTTTATTCTAACCTACTGCAGGAATTTGCATCATAAAGGTTGTGTAATATTAGGAAAATGTCCATGTGTACTGAAATGTGCAAACAATCCACATAATGAGCAGAAAGTGGCAGTAGAATTATCATGTTTTTTCTGCTTCATCATGTAATTGGGTTGTTAAAGTAAGTAAAACTATGTCACCACTATTATGTTTAAGTTTCCTTTCAGTAAAAATGGCATTTTGCTTGACACTAGTGGTGCAGAAACAGACAATTCAGTTACATATGTATTGTATAAATAAAAACAATCAGTTTGAATGAATACTTTGCATTTTAATTCTATATGTTGCAACACTATACATTCTGTATGTCTGAAAAGTCATTCTAAAGTGTCATATTACTAATAGTGTTGGTAGGTGATATGTAATAGGTTCACCACCCAGTGAAGTAGCTGTTACTGGACAACTCACTTCATTAACGTTACAACAAATCTTACTTATCTTAACATGAATTTTAATTAGTTAAGTTTATTGTTTTTATTCTATTTTATTTTTACTTTGTTTTATTTTATTTACTGTCTATTATTTTAATTGTCAGTCTAAATTGCCCATTGCAATGAACTAGCAAGTTGTCCAGTTTGTGCACCGCCTTCATCCGTTGGTAGCTGGGACGGTCTCCAACACAACCACAACCCTCCAGAGAATTAAGTGGTTTGGGAAATGAATGAATTAATGAATGTATTTTTTATTCTTGAGTTTACAGGAGATGAATTTCTCTCTGGGATAAATGAAGTTGATCTGTAACTGCACATGTTACAGATTGCTGATGCAGTTTGTATAAATGTAATAAGCAATTTAAGTCTTTTAAATACTTCACTCTGCACTTACTACATTTGATTATTTTTCTAAGGAATGTTTTACACTGAAAAGAACTGGTGCCAAAGTCAAACAAATCAACCAACCAAAAACGAATGAATGAAGCCTGCCTGGACTAATGGCTTTACTGTGTGAATGTTTTATGGAAATATATCAAAAGAACATACAGCAAAACAACAAATCCCCCCCAACGCAGCTTGATAAAGTTGTCTGTGTCTATTGTCAGCATCTATTTGAATTTAAGATGCAAGAACTTCACACCAATCCTCTCTCGGTAGAGTCTGTCAAGCCTGTTCGCCCAAACTTTTAGTGCCATGCCTGTCCCACAGCTGCAGCTGCGTACTGTTATTATAATATAAACACACTCAAACCCTCTTTACTCTTCAGTTTTCTTCCACTGATGGTTTTTTCTTTATTTCTTCTGTCTCTTCTTTCATCCGCAGAGACAAGCCAAGTACTCGGAGAATAAACTGAAATGCACAAAGGCCCGGAATGACTATCTATTGAACCTGGCAGCAACAAATGCCGTTGTGGCAAAATATTACATCCATGACGTATCTGATATGATTGATGTAAGTATGCATGGAGCACATGTGTTTGTTTACATCGCTCAGCTGGGATTTTAGTTGTTGATTTAACTCTGCAGCACTGTCACTTTTCTCACCATCTGCTCATGTGTCTTATTTACTCTCAGCCTGTTAGCTGTTTGTTTCCAAGCTGTTCTGTTGGCAATACATGTATTTACCATCATTTTTTCAATATTAATTAACGCTATGTGGGTGACTGACTATGGCTGACATGAACATTTGTTGAGCATTGTGCAGCAGAATTACGCAGTTACAGCAGGATATTTTTGAACAATGCTGTTGGCGTTGACAGAATGATTTCTGCTCAGTCTCCCACATTTATTTGTTTTGTTGATGCAGCTTTTGGGACCTGTACTTGAGGCAAACACTTTTTGTCCTTTTGGCACTAAGTAAAACATGACACAGACTGTCTCTCTGTCTCTCCCTATTGTGAGTCTGTCTCTCATTTCATGGATGAGAGTAGCTGAAAGTACTTAAAATAGTAATTCCCTCTTCAATTAAATGTTTTCATTGTATTTTAGTTGTCTTGTTTAAATGTCCTGAGTTTCCGGTTGCAGAAATAGTGCATATTTTACGTTTAAATAGTATTTGTAGGAATTATTTGACTTTGCAAAACCCTAGTTGGTGGATAGTTGACGTCACCATCAGAAGCAAAAAGAGTGATGAGTGATGGTTGACTGCCAGAACTGGGTTACCTGTCACCTGTCACTCTGTATCAACGGCCTCTGTTTGGCTTCAGCAACAGTAATGACACAACTACAAACCTCGGATTATATATATGTAAACATGTGATTAATATGGCCCTCTATATTTTCGAGGGCAACTGAATCTTATGAAATGAACATGTTTTGATATAAATACTGAAGAATGAAGCATGTTTCACTTCACTTTTTTGTATATCACAACATTAATGCAGATGCCTCTTTATAATTTACTGTATAATGGATGCTGCATTTCATGATTATACATAACATATATAGTCTCTTTATCAGTCTTCATTTGCAGCATGTTGCTATGTTTCCTGCATAAAATAAAATAACTCACCAATAGTGTCTTTTTCATCAGATTTACGAAATTAAATTCATGTTGCATTTTGATATAGTCACCCCTTTATGTTTATTACTGCTGATGACCTCATTCTCTGGCTTTTTAGTCTCTTTATTTTATTGAGCATTTTGTGATGTTATTGGACAGATTTGGTTGAGAAATGGGAGATGCAGGGAAAAAGAGTTGGAAAAACACATGCAGAGAATATCCTCAGGCTGGAAATAAACTCAGGCTGTGACAAGAGGTCTGCCTATATGTAGCATGGTCTACCAGGTATGCCAAGAGGGTGCCCAAGGGTTTACTCACTAGTTAACATTACCTTACATCACTTAACAGTATTTTCCATAGTGGAAAAGCTAGAAAAATTAGCAGTCTTTCATAATAAAACAAGGTTACATCTGCTTAATTAGTATACTGTGGGTTATTAAAAAGCTCCAGGTACTTTTTTATAATGGTGGGATGACACTGCTATAAGTATAGCATTTCTAAGCCTTTGTGTAACCTTTTAATGGACCATAATAAGGTGAAGGAGTTTGTAAATATATTGCTTGGAGCAATTGTGTGTTTCTAAAATACTATATATGCTTCATGAAGGAAAAAAGAAATAATCTTTCATCTAAGATTAAATGTGTTAAATCATGAATACTTCAATAAGAGGAATTGGGAAAGAACCTGTTAAGTAGAAGTATTGTAATGTGGAGTGTTTTCAAGTAGATCTAGTAGTTCTTTGGAGCAAATCCCATTATCTTATCTATTCTCAAAATTTCACATTTTCACCCAAAACTATATGTTTGGAACTAGAGGTAGAGGCATTTTTGACTTGATTATTTCTTGATTTTTTTTTTTTTTTTAATTAGTGGATTAAACTCTCACATACTTTTATCCTGTAGGTATTTACTAGTAGATCAGTGCTACTGTGTTCCAATGCCATTTTAACACATGAACAGAAACATAAACATCTCATTTTTGTTGTTTAAGATTGTGTTCTGATGTTTTTTTGAAAAGAACATATTTCACTTTGACTTTTGGAGTCATACTTTGGTTTGTAGGCCTATGTCACAGAGTTTACACTAGTAAATGTGGTTTTTGTAACTGAGGCTACAAAACAAAAATCTTTGAATCCTCTAGTCAGTATTTCCACCACAGTGGCTTCCCTGTCAGTCCTACTGTCTGTATTTCCTCCCCTTCGTATCAGCGCTAACTGCTTGGTTGCCATAGTTTTGCTTAAGGCTAAATCAACATATGGCACCACATTGCAAAAACTGAACATTTTCCAGGTTATGCTTAGTAACATATGACTTGAGTAAGACTTTACAAGCTGAATGAATCATATTCTTCATTTTAGCTGAAATATGGCTGCGTTCTAAGCCATATGAGGTCTGATAGGGACAGAGGTGGACCCGGCACATTGAGCCTCTGGTTCATGGCTCTCAGTGCCTTCGCTGAGCAGCTTTGATGGATTCACTGTCTGGAAACTGAAAGGCCTGTGTCATCCCAAATCCTACTGAGCTGCAGGGAATTGATTTGTGAGCATGACTCAGTTTGGCTGCCACAAGCAGGGCAGAGAAGGACACGGGCTCTTTTGTCATATCAGAATAACTATACACCACATCAAACTGCATGTTAACGCATAAGCAGCAGCTTTCTCACTGACCATCACAGTTCGCTTCACTGTGTAAAATAAGAAGCATGTAGTTATAATTGACTTCATCATCAAATGCGGTTTTCACTGTGGGTAGTAGCACATTGTAGAAAAGAAAAATAATAATAATGGAGGAAATTATAGAACGGACGAATAAATGATTTATTCACCATAGTCCTTACTTGGGAGCTGGCAGTTAATAATGTATGCTAAATTAAATTTATGATGAAAAGGATAATGGTTGTGATTAAAATAAATAGAAAAGAGCATTAAAGAAAGAATGGAATGTGAAACGTATTAAAACTCTCAGTATTTGTAACTATGACTATACTGAACTTATATACATCATGTATATATCTGTGTCAGGGTATGGAAAATAAAAGCTCTTTATAAAGTCAGTTCTTTTTAAAGCCTTTTGTACATATGAATGTGCTCTCTTTGCTTAAAAAAAGACAATGTGCACCATTTATTCTTAATTCTACTGAGTCACTTTGACTGAGTGGTGCAATGAGAATTGCGCACCAAAATAGAGAGACTACTTCCTCAGTGCTAAAGAGCGTTAAAGAGCGTTTACTTAGTGATTCACAGAGCTGTCACTTGCCTCAAGGTCTCTCTAAACCTTCTCAGTACCATCATCTGCCTAATTAGGTTAGTTTATACAGCTCTGTGTGATAAGGCTCTGTAATTATCCCTGGTGTCCTACCATTGTAGCGCCTGTAATTCTGTGAACTCTGCTGCTATTTTTAAAAGGTAACTCATAGCAGGACGTAATTTAGAATTTAGTCCGTTAGACTAGATGACAAAAGATGTTCACTTTAAGGAGGCATTGTTCACTAAAACACATTTTTAGAGTTGTTAATTAAATCATATGACTGTGCTTTGATTAAGCACATTAGTGTAGGTGTTAATATTTAAAATATACTACAAATTTATTTTTAAAAATATGCATTTTGTGGGTTGAAAGTGGTTCAAAATATAAAATCCTGTTTGAATTTAGACTGAACCTTCATTAAATTATTTACATAATACATTTTATATAAATTAAAGTCAACATTCTCTTGTCAGATGCCAACAGTCATTCTATAGTGGGAGTGAAGTATTATTGTCTAGTTCAGTAATTCCATCTTCAGGAAATGTTGCTTCTATTAAGCTTGTTTGGTACGCTGGATTCGTTTGTTACTCTGATCTGAACAAACTTGTGAAAACACATTAAATGACCATTATAACAAAAATACAAACCAACTGAAGCAGTGATTCTAACTGTGGTTGCCAAGGGAGTTTGGAGGTCTTTGAGGGGCATCTCAGGGCTTCAGTTCTTCCTCTGGTAAAGGTTGATGGCAAGGCCAAAACAGTGATATATTCTCAGCAACTGATACTTTATGTTGATTCTAATATATTTTACTGCTCCTCCAGTTCACAGTAGTGCAAATAACTCAAACTGAAAACCTCAGATCTTCAGATGGAGCATCTTAGACTTGGACTTGGACAAACCGTATTGATCTACAAAGGAAATTATTTGGGCACAATAGCTCAGTTGCACACAAAAACACTCTTGAAAAAAAAAACACAAGCAAAAAAGCCAAAAAAAAAAAAAAAAGAGAGAGCAAATTGTGAAGAGATGTTATAAATAACATAAATAGAATTTTTTTTTGCATAAACACAAATCTACAGGACTTTACCAAATGGCCTCTGTCTCGACCCATGGCTGATTTGATTACACTTTAAATTAAATACACTGCAACAAAGGGTATCTAAAAACAAGATAAAAACACTAAATGTGAGGAAAAAGATCCTCAAAACAGGTGAAATATCTGTCTATGCAGCAAGATAATTTCACTTGACACAATTTCATATATTAAGGATGTTAAATCTAGAAATAAGCATGTCTACAGATGTATGAACACTTAAAATAAGATATTAACTCTTAAAACAAGATAAATTATTTAACACTTCTAAATGTAAGGGTTTTTATCTTGGTAAGAACCAAATCATTTACAGTGTACACGTAAAATTAAACCTCAAATGTATATGTTAACACACTCTTATCTACTATATCTTTCTTTTTAGAGCAGACTGCTGCATGTACAGTTTTTTTGTGGTTATTCATGAGATCATCTATCTCCACAGTGCTGTGACCTTGGCTACCATGCCAGCTTGGCACGTACCTTCAGGACATACTTATCTGCAGAGTACAACTTGGAGACATCGCGTCATGAGGGACTAGATATCATAGAGAATGCGGTGGACAACCTGGACTCTCGCAGTGACAAGCACAAGATCATGGATATGCATAACCAGGTGTTCTGTCCTCCGATGCGTTTTGAGTACCTGCCACACATGGGAGATGAGGTGAGAGGCTTTAAATGCTGTACTCTTACATCAGGTCACTTTACTAATGTGGGTATTTTACTTACTTTGTCACTCATAATCTTAATCTGTCTTTAGAGGAGGTTTTTTTTTTTTTTTACAGACTAATTTGCAACATTTATTCTAATGTTGACATTAGATTTTATTTGTCTTTAAAGCTCTCACTGGTCTTTTATCATCTTATATACATTTTTTTAGTATGTTTTAATGCAAAGCAATATCACAGTTGCTCAAAGGACTGGTTCACACTGAAGCTTCCTTCAGTGGGAACTGAATTAGGAAAGTGCAGTTGAAACCTGGAACATGCTCTAAAACCATCTGAAACATACCACACTTTTATCATTAGGAAAATTTATATCCTTAATCATTTCTTATTTTCCTCCAGCTGCTCCTGTTTTTAAGTAGATGTCTTTGTTTTTAGTTCATCTCTATCACTTTTACTTTTTGGTACCTCTGATATGGGGTATGTTTAAAATATTTTGTGTTTTAAATCCATAATTGCGTCTTATTTTGCCTCCAGCTGCTCTTATTTTTAAATAGACTTGGCTGTTTTTAATTCGTCTTTTTGGTATTTCTGATATGTTCATTTCAGCTGTCTTATTTTGTCTCTACTATTTTGTAAATGAGGTTGCCTCCCTTATATATATCTTTGAGTTTAATAATGGTTATTTATTTATTTTATTTATTTATTTATTTTTTCTTAAAATAAATAAATAAATAAAGGTTATGATGATAATTTCTCACTTCCCATTTTCTCAGGTTTGTCAGGTGAGCGCCCAGCAGCCTGTCCAGACAGAACTCCTGATGCGCTACCACCAGCTCCAATCCCGTTTAGCTACATTAAAGATTGAAAATGAAGAGGTGAGGTTTATGACTTCATCTTTTTGCGGCTGTCTCACACCTCGTCCTCCTCCTCCCCACCAGCCGTAACCTTTAGCACCACCCCCCAAGACAGGGAGTCCTGTCTCATTTTCCTCAGAGCCAAGCAGGACCACATCACCATCTGTTCTCAATGCAATTACTCTCCAATGACCCCAGCTCTGCAGGAACTGAGTATATATTTAGGCTGTCAAAACACCAATATTGTCTTTGCTATAATGTTGTATATAAAATTGTACACTTTGAAAGGGCTTACTCATTAGGCTGAGTTAATGCAAAGGTGCAAATGGAGGTGCTAATAACACTGTTCTGATGGAGTTGCTCGTGCCAGTAGCGCTGCCTCGTCTCCATCATCCTGTGTCTTGTGTTCTGGCGGATAATGGACGAGCATTGTCATTAGTGGAAATGAACTGTATCAATCTCGGCCACAAACAAAAAGCCTCCTTCAGTAATTTCACATGCTATTTATATCTTGGCCAGACACTCTTCATTTTCTGCTCTTAGTCTGATGTATGCCTGACCTCCGGGTAGACTTATATTCAGATGCTGCTTGGTGCCATTTCAGTGCAGTACAAGGTCATTTATTGTTCAGCGGTCAATTTGTCTCTGATATAAATATGCCAGTGTTGTAAATCACTCACTTGTGCCCTTGAAATTTTTATGAGTTACATCTGTTCAATCAAGGCTTGGGAAAAAAAAGTCTTTTATTTACTTGAAAAGGGAGATATGAGCAAGATAGAGGACAACGCAAAGCTTCATTTGTCATTTTATTTTCTTTCTCTATCTCCCATCTGCGCAGGTGAGGAAGACCTTGGATGCCACCATGCAAACACTGCAGGACATGCTGACAGTGGAAGATTTTGATGTGTCGGATGCCTTCCAACATAGCCGTTCCACTGAATCTATTAAATCTGTCGCCTCTGAATCCTATATGAGCAAGATAAATGTAGCCAAGAGGAGAGCGAACCAACAAGAGACTGAAATGTTCTACTTTTCAGTGAGTTCATGTGTGTTTATGTCATGTCTGTCTGCGCGTCGTAAATGCCAGGGGCCGATTGCCTTCTCTGCTGAACTTTTGATTTTCACTGCTGAAAAATTAAGCCAGCAGTCTATACTTTGTATGCTTACTCTTGAAATAGAAATTAAATTAAACCAAGGACAGCTTGATTTTATGCCGATTTAAGTGACACTGAATGGTTTGGATCTGGATTAGTGCCGCTCTTTGCTCATTTCGTGTTCATCTCTTTATCTCTCTCTCTAGAAATTCAAGGAGTACCTGAATGGCAGTAACCTCATCATTAAGCTGCAGGCCAAGCATGACTTACTGAAGCAGACGCTGGGTGAAGGTAAAGGAGTTTCTTTCTTGATCTTTCCTCATTGTCTGTGTTGCCATTAAATAGGGTGCTCCTGACCTGGCTCTTGTCCTGTAATTATGACCCACAGAGCTCTGCCACAGCTCTGTTAAATCACTGCCTTCAGGCTTATAGTGGTGTAGGATGTGTCTAATAAGCAGCAAGAAAAGATGCATAGCTGGTTACAAAACAGAATTTGTTTAGACGAGTGGAAAGGGAAGAGAAAACGAGAAGTTGTATTGAAATGGAAATCCATCACGCTAAAAGTAGACCAAACCTACTTTGAAGTTTTCGTTCCAATTTCTATGTATCACTATTATCTTGTTAGTCTCTATATAGTGAAGCCGCAGGGACAGTTTCCATTTCCAGGTTGGAATAAAAAAAAAAACAACCTTCCCTATGCCCCTCCCCTCCCCAAGGGTCCCCTTGTCACCTCAGCCGTGAACAGTTTACGCCCAATCAATCAGCAGGACCAGGCCCAGGCCCATTTCAGCAGCTGCTCCTGCATCAGGGGTTCACGTAATAGAAAAGACATCAGGCACAGACAGCTGAGGCCTCGCCATGCACATATCTCTGGATTTCACATCACAGATATATCCATTTAGGTCCAATTTAATATTTAATTAAGTGTTTTGTTCTTTCAGGATCTCAAAGTGTTTTCCTGAATCCTTCTGAGCTATGTGATAAACAATCAACTACCTGCTGTTATGCTCAGAATAGCTAAACATTCGCTTTATAGCTCATATTAATCTCTGGACAGATCTGTTTGTATGTCCAAAGCAAAACAGCTGAGAAAGTGTATAAACATGGCATATGGCATCTCCAGGTACCACCCGTGTTTAATTATTCAGGTGATCAATCAGGCCTACGTCGTGCTCATTAGCTCACCGCTTTACATCCAAAAGAGTGTTTGTGTATGCACATGGTTGTGTGAGCATGACAGAGGGAACATGATGTGACTGGTGAGTGCCACATGGCGCTCACATCTTGCTGCATGTATTAATAAAAACATAATGTCAAGCATTGGCAACAGACGGGTTAGCGCTAGGGTATGTGCCAGCCCTTGTTTCCAAAACAGGAAGCCATGAATCCCCTTCTTTAGTAAATTAGATTTGTACTCCTCTGTGTTTATCATTTATAATAGAGAGTTCTGGTAACACTGGGGCATTTTTGGTCATGAAATTAGGGGAAAAAAATGACATGGACTATTTTGCGTCATGCGTGAGAAAGTCAGTGTAATTTTGAGGTTGGTTGGTCGGAGGTAGACGGGGCTATCACTCAGTGGAATGATCTCTGGGAAATGTGCTGTTGTTTCTTCACATGAATGCTCCAGAGACCTTGTCCCATCTGCCAGAATGATGTGTTGAGAAATGGTCTAGCCTTTGCTCTTTTTGTCCATTGTTAGATAGACTAAAGAAATAACTCTGAAATGATGTGCAACTATTGTGGCGTTTTTTTTTTTTTACACTGCCTTCGTTTCTCTTGACGTTCCAGTCAGTGTCAGAAAAAGACGCACTGGTCTCAGTTAATGAAATGATTTAATTCACAGACTTGCTGAACAGCTGTATTCTTTACAAAAATGTGTTTTTATCAGCACATAAAGAAGCTCATTACTTTTTAGTCCAAGGCGGCATGGCGGAGTTTGATGGATAGAGCAGATGAAGCGTGTTTAGTGTATGAGACATAACATTTGTGCTTGTTGTTCTTAACAAAAGGCTCAGTGAGCCTGCACAGACATTGCTCAGTGTGACCATGGATGCCCCCCTCCCTCCACAACATGCACAAACTGCAGCCCCCACCCCCTTTCTTTGCTCTGACAGGAGGTCTGTGCCCTGCGGGGTCTTCTGGTCCCCCTGAGGTTTCAGTGACGATAGCTCCATAGCTTTGTCCAGTGAATGGCGTTAGCACCAGTCCATTCATCTTCCACTCAATAGTCATGTTGTTTCTCATCAAACCCTTCAGTCAGACTAGTCACTCAAACCCGAATAATATGTACCATAAAAATGCTAACACATAACATATCCCCTTGTGCTTTTCTCCACAGGGGAAAGGGCTGAGTGTGGAACCACAAGGTGAGATCTTCTTAGACAACTGAGCTGTTTCTGATCCCTGCGGGTCACCTATGAATAAAAAGTATCTTCAATTCTAAACTGACTTCAATTCAAATATATCAAACACTAACACTTGTCACACATTACATATATAATTTGTATTTTTTTTTATGGCTTTAAAATACTGTAGTAGTCAAAGCAGTGTAGTGGCAAAAGTAACTTATAATAAGTTATGAAGACAAAGTCATTTAACACTAAAATACATATATGAACTGGAAATGATTTAGCAGTTACAGTTTCTGTATTAAAAGTTATTTTGTTGAGGATTGTCATGAATTTCAGTTTTCACTGTCAAACTTGCCAAACTTGCCAGCCAAAGTTATGCTTGCTGGTGTGTGTTTGGGTGAATGTACGTATTCATGCATGATGGAGGTGTCAGTGAATATATTTAAAGCACTTTTTCAACTAAATTTATTCATTGAATAACCTAAATGTATTTTCAGAGGAGAATCATGTATTTAGGAAACCTCTATAGTCTGTAGTAGACGAGATCTTTTACAAGTTGGTGTAAAAATTTTCTGTATGATGTCATGAAAAATGGTTAATGGGATTTTTGTATTGGCTTTGTTCATTGTTATTAACCTGCAGGTCAGTGTTACATTGAGGATCCAGATGCAGCCCAGCCCATCATTAATAATGAAAGGATTGACTTGTGCTTTAATGATAAAAGACCTCTAAAATGTCCTGGTCTTTCACATCTATACTTTTTCCATTATTTTAAAGAGTTTTTAACCTTTCCATTTTAAGATGTTTTTTTTAGCTTCTGAACCAGGTTTGGTTCTTCAGTTTCACAGACTATGGTACTTTTTGTTCCCTTTGTCCATCATTTCCCAGGCCCCCCACTCTTCCCCCCAAACCACAGAAAATGCGGAAGCCTAGGCCTCGCTCCACGTATAACCATAAGTTGTTTAACGGCAATATGGAGACCTTCATCAAGGTACCCTATGATGGTGGTAAATGACTGAGCGCCCCCCCGCTAGAGCTTATGCTCTCATTCTCTTTCTCACTTTGGCCCTCTGTTTCTCCCTCTTCCAGCTGCCCTTGATCATGATATAACGCCTCTGTTTAACCTCTAATCCTCCTCCTCCCCTCTGTGGTTCTGCTGGTGCAGATAGAGCAGCAGTCGGTTGCCTCTTCATTCCCCCCAGAACAATTTACTGTCTCTGGATTTATTTCTAAACCGAGTCACTCTCAGGAGTGATTGAGAGGCAGGAGACAGCAGTGGATCTGCTTTGTCACACACTGCACCCAAACTTCATCTTTGTAGCTTTCCTATCACCAGTCCTTGTGTTTAGCCTTCTCTAACATCCAGAGGAGACATCTGTCACCTGAGCTCTTCTAACTTTGTGCTTCTCTACCTCTTTTCCTTTGCTTCTTTGTGCTTTGCTGCCCTCTGTCCCAGAGGAAGAAGGAATGCCCGTGCTCGCATTCAGGTACCTCTGTTATTAGAGAACATAGATCAGGGCACACAGAACGCTAAAACTACACCAGTGATGTACTGACTACTGCTCAGGCTGCTCTTGCATGCTGCTGTTCCCACACCTGTTTATTCTGTAACATGTGTTTAATAGAAGCCCTGCTTGCATTTTATCGTGTTGACCAATACTGAGATTTTCTACTAGAATGTTTATAAACTCGTCAGATTCTGTTAATATAATGTATTTCACAAGTTTAATAATATACTGTATGATTAGAACCCTTACAAATAA
>JAPSES010000211.1:11989812-12015546 GCA_029822895.1 Maxillicosta whitleyi | reverse complement strand
ATTACCTGTTACCTGGTTGTAAAAAAGAACTCACTCATTTATTTTGTCAAAATGTCATTTCAGGATTCAGGTCAACCAATTCCACTTGTTGCAGAAAGCTGTATTCGATACATCAATCTGTATGGTAAGTCTTACATTTCTGACTACTGTTTCTTCAGGAAAAGCACAGAAAAATAAAGTAAACTCCCTTGAAAACCCATCTGGCCTCATAAGAAGTGACAGCAGCTATTGAAAGAGGCCATCTATTTCTACAAATAGCCGCAGGTATAGAGAGTGACCTGTACTACTCTCCACCTTGGTCTCTGAGGTGCTCAGCTGCCTGCCAGTGATTTGACAAGCTCATAACAATAGATCACACACACACAGTTTTGAAAGTCCCATTGGTCTTTGTTTAGTCAGTTCAGCCCACCCCCCTAACTTTTTCATAACTCCTCCCTGTCTACCTTCACATCTGTCTTCAGCTCATTGCTGTAGCCTGCAGGCCTTTCCCCTGGATCTGGACCTAATGAAACTCCAGAAAACTGATTAGGAGCCCTCTAACTGAAACCATATGTTGTAGCCTCACTGAGGGGCCCCTCCTGGAAAAATACGCATCTCCCTTTATGACTAGATTACGTTTCCTGCTCTGTGTTATGTGTTTCCAGTAGGCTTTCATGAAGCTGGGACTTGGTTTAAACATAATGGTCACTAGAGTAACTCTAAACCTGTTCAAATTAATTGTATTTCTTATAGGTTTGCAGCAGCAGGGAATATTCCGTGTGC
Organism: Maxillicosta whitleyi; assembly: GCA_029822895.1. Classification (NCBI taxonomy): domain Eukaryota; kingdom Metazoa; phylum Chordata; class Actinopteri; order Perciformes; family Neosebastidae; genus Maxillicosta; species Maxillicosta whitleyi. Next base: position 12,014,784 of record JAPSES010000211.1, on the reverse strand, counting down.
CGGGGTCACAGGTGGAGGTTAATGACATTAAAAACTCATTTGAAAGAGGTGAGTCCTAAGGTGGTTCAATAAGACTGAGCACATTAAACTCCTGCTTTTCATGCAATAATTACAAAAACAGAATAAAGCCACTGGAAACTTTTTTGAACATACTCTATATCCTCTAATCAGGTGAAGATCCGCTGATTGATGACCAGAACGAACATGATATTAACTCAGTAGCAGGAGTGCTGAAGCTGTACTTCAGGGGACTGGAGAACCCCCTCTTTCCAAAGGAGCGCTTTCTGGATTTTATCTCCACTATCAGTGAGTCATGAACACTTGAAAACACTCTGAAAAGAAACTCACCTTACAGTCATTTTAAAAACTCAGCTTTAGTGGAGTGGAGAAAGGCATGCAGTGCAGCACATGGAAGCAATCTTAACACCAGGACTCTCTGCCTGATAGTTAACAGAGGCTTTGAAAGAAGAGGAGAGTGTGCACCACATCAGTTTGCAAGTGTGCAAGTTCACCACAGAATCACTTCCCTGATGTTTCTAATAGTTTGATCACCCAGTTTATATCAGGGTTCTGGTGAAAAGCAGGAGGGAGCGTCTGTTAACCTGCCAAAGGTTTTAGGATCTCCTTATACCATATTTGACCAGACTGTGTTATTGTAGGCTCAGTTTCCATTTATATCAAAGATTCACCACTATATTTGTCTCCTATTTGTCATAGAACAAACCAATGCCAGTGTATCTGTATCTTTTTTCAGAGCTGGAGTCTGGAGCTGAGAGAGCACATCACATTCAGCAGATTATTGTGACTCTTCCACGAACCATCATTATTGTCATGAGATACCTTTTTGCCTTCTTAAATCAGTAAGTTTGTTTGTATTCATGTAACGTTTCATGCCACAGGTCCTGGCGTACTAAAATGTATACAAAGAGATTATTTTTACCTTCAACAAGCACGTTATTTGAAAACATGAGTTACCTTGACCATACCATTATCCCTTTTAAAACTTGGTGGAAAGATAAAGGATGAACCCTTAGAATTTTCTGCTTTATCCAAAAAGCAATTTTTCAGCTTTTTTTCTAATATTCTGAGTGTAGATCTAGTTGCAAATTTTGCGTTTTGGAATAAAATGCTGAAAAAATATCAGACAGACTGAATACTTGTAGTCAGATATGAAGATGATACCCAGAAATCCAATTGGAAAAACTCTTGTGCTTTCTCCTTCTGCATCTATCTGCCCTGTTTTATGTTATTTATGGCCTCAAAAATGCATGCTTCACTGAAGTAGTATACCCTGTCTTTTCCTAATGGATGCAATCAATGCTGCTGTGTCCGAGTCTGTCTGCAGAACAAAATGTTCATCATACCTCAGGTTTTACTCATTACCCATTCTCGGTTCCTTCTCATGCTTTCACTGATCCAGCTATGGCTTTAATGCTTGACCACAGTTTGTAGATAATATGCAAAGATTGATTATCACTTCCTCTTTCTCCAAAATACAGCCCTGTATGGGTACAGGTGACTAAAAGAAATGTGTACATAGTGTTTAACCCAGTTACTATAAATCAGTAAGACTTTATGGGATGGAACAATATGAACAATAATTATTAACTATTAATCCAAGCATAAACAAAACTGATTTACTACTGTACTGTGGGAAAGTCTCATCTGCCAAAATGTTTTGGTTGGGTTGAAATGACCATACATATTTATTTCTCTTTTTCTTCAAATACCACAAGATAATACAAGCAATATGTGCATGGAACACCCCCAACAGCATAACATGTGTTGATAGAAACCTGGTGTAAAATATCAGAAAACTAATGCAATAAATCTCATATTGTCTGAACAAAAGGGTTAAAGGCAGCGTAAATACAAATGGAGGTCACACTAAATATGACTTGTTTCATTTATAAATGCTGGTTTTCCCCTGTACGTTCTGCACCATATATACTTATATCATATGTCTAGATTGTATGTTTATAAAGAAACTGAGAAATGCATGTGTGTGGTCATTACTAAACCAACAAACCTAATGTTGACCTGGGACATTTTCACAATACTGTACATCTGTTTAACTTTTAATGCTATCTGATGCTGTTAAAGCTCTATTTACATTATCACAATGTTCTCCTGCTGTGTTCCTCAGCCTCTCCCAGTACAGTGATGAGAACATGATGGATCCCTACAATCTGGCTATCTGCTTTGGTCCGACCCTGATGCCCATCCCAGATGGCCAGGACCCTGTAGCATGTCAGGCACATGTGAACGAGGTCATCAAGACCATCATCATTCACAATGAACTCATCTTTCCGAGTCAACGTGAGCTGGACGGCCCAGTCTATGAAAAGTGCATGACTGGTGGGGAGGAGTACTGGTGAGCGAATGACATTTACCATCTAATTACATGCTTATTGTTAACAGTAAACATTTTTATACGGCTCCGGTGTCAATATATCAATGACGCCTTTTATCCTTTTCCTTAACCCTTTATTTGACGTTCTGCTTGTTAATATAGCGATAGCCCTCACAGTGAACCAGGGACGATTGACGAAGCTGACAATGGAACTGAGCCACACACCAGTGATGAAGGTCAGTAAAATGAAATAAAGATCAAACTGAAATATATTATCACAAATACTGGATATATATATTTAACAGTAGTTTAACAGTAGATTAAATATCTGTTCCATTCTTTTATTTTTAAGTAAATGTGAAATAATGATTCTGAATTCTATATCCCACAGATTGTTTGATGTTTGAAAAAGGAAAAACATTGTCTTTCAAATGTCTTACTAATACATAGATCTCATGTGTGAATATGAGTGACATGATCATAAAGTCTTTGTGGACAGGAAAGCCTCAAGCAAAGACTGACCTTTTTTTTTATTAAGAGCTTTGAATAGAGAAGTGAGAAAGGTTTGTGCTGCAACAGCTTATGATTGCAAAGGCTTATGTGATGTTTGAGGCTGAGGGCGAGCGGAGTAAACAGTGTTGGCATGCTGCACTGCCTCTTTGATCCATCTTTCTGTTTTTTTGGGTGTGTGTATTTGTGTGTGGTGTGTCTTCTCTTTCCCTCCCTCCCCCTCATCATCCTCCCCTCCCCTGCGCACTCTTTGTTCAGCGTTAGTCAGCAAATCTCCTGGGACTTTCTCCTTTGTGTAGTGTTTCCCCAATTCTCCTCTGAGCTTTGAATGCATAAGTAGGACAGTCACAAGAGCCAAAACATGGATAATACACATAAGAAAATCTACTTTGCTGTCAGTGAATTGACAGGTCTATGCAGTGCAATATGTTGGGTCACATTGGGGTAACCATATCTCAAAGCTTCATCTGTGCTGTTAGCTTTGTTGTTAATGAGCACCATCCATTCTCTCCTTCCTTGCTCCTATTGTGAGAACGACAAAGGCTTGGCCGCCTGGTGGAGGTTCTGCTCTTTCTATCTTTAATTCTGAAAAAAATCTCTTCACATTTAAAGCTCAAGTATTTATCTGCTTCTGGATTTAGGTTTAGTGTTTTTTTTATTGTCACTAATAACTGTTGTGGCACAACATTTTGCTCAAGATAAATATTTAACCTTCACTGACCCCTGCTTGATGGACTGATGAAGTACACTTACAATCAAAAGAATTAGTTTATCTTTGCAGTTTTTTTTTTTTTTTTTTTTGCATCAGATGTAGCAGTTTTATTAGAACATCTGAACTGTTAGTGACTGATATAGAAATGTGATTTTTTTTTTTTAATTGTGTGTCCCTACAGTGCAATTTCTCTGGTGCCATGTACATGTTGTGATGATAATAACATCAGGGAGTAAAATATAGGCATAATGACAATATAGAAAATTAAAAACAGCAGTAAAAAAATATTTGACATCTTTGTATGATATTTTTTTCAATGAATTACTTTTGTATTTGTGTTGTTGAAATGACATTTATTATTTTTGTCGTGTGTATGCGTGTCATGCTTCATTTTTTTGAGGTTTTTATTTCTTTGACTATTTATATTTTCAGAGGTTGAACAGATTGAGGCCATCGCTAAGTTTGACTATGTGGGACGCAGTCCAAGGGAGCTGTCCTTCAAAAAGGGAGCCTCTCTGCTTCTGTACCACAGAGCTTCAGAGGACTGGTGGGAGGGACGCCACAACGGCGTGGATGGCCTCATCCCACACCAGTACATTGTTGTACAGGACCTGTGAGTGACATTTAATATCCCTATTTTTTCTTTTTCAATCTTATTATCAGGATTCCTACGCAAGTATGGAACATATGGGAAAGTAATTTGATTTTACAAATTTCCAGGTCTGGAAAAGTATGGAAAATGGAAACAGATGTATAGAAAATTTGTCATGTTTCTAAGATTGTTACCACTGTTCTATTTTCTAAAATATAAAATTAGGAATATCTACAAAACGTAAGGATCGATCAATTTTTTAGGGCACTTGCTAACGCAGCTAAAATGTTTGTGAGAGCACACACAGCAGACTACATGTCCAAGAAAACATTTGGGCAAATCATTTGGTGCTTCGATGGACAGGTGATGTCCACACACTGTTCATGAATAAGCTCTACAACATGCCTTGTACGATCGTTGGCAGTTCTCATAATGGGTAGATATAAATTGTCTGATGACTGGCTCATAAAATCCAAATATAAAGGCTGGTTAAAATTTATTTTACCAAGACATCTGGGAATTAGTGTCTGAAAAAGGTACGAAATTTTGAAATTTCAAATGTGTAGGAACCCTGTATTATAATTGGATAAATGATAATCAGTAATGCTAATAATTTTATTTTCACACACACTCCTGTTTTTGTACCTATTTATACATATCAGTAATCACCTTTAACCAAGTTCAATGAAAACATACAGAGTCCCAATTGCACATGTTTATTAAGAATAAATCACATTATCACAGTCAGTCATTTCATGAGAAAAGGTAAAAAATGTTTTATTCCAACTTTATGGGCAACATTGAATAATTAGACAAATGTTGCACAATTTTTTTGTTCATCATCGTTGTCTGTGTTCTTTCAGGGATGATGCTTTCTCAGATAACCTCAGCCAAAAAGCAGATAGCGAAGCTAGCAGTGGACCGTTACTGGATGATAAAGGATCATCCAAAAATGAAGCACCATCACCATGTGAACAAGCACCTGATTATAACTTTGGAGGAGTCATGGGGAGGTACGGCACACACTTAAATGCTATTAAGAATAAGCATCTTCTAAGCCTCAAATAAACTCTTAAATAGTCTCTGATTTGTCCGAAAATTCCTGTTTGACTGCTGGGCTAATTCAATCCACCTCTTCAGGGTCAGGTTACGGTCTGATGGAGCTGCAATTCCACGGCATCGGAGTGGTACAGAGACTCACAGCCCGACCAGAATGACTGACACTCCACCCCGAGCTGCAGCCTGTCCCAGCAGCCCACACAAGGTGCCCATCAGTAAGGGCCGTATGGAGAGCCCAGAAAAGAGGCGTCTTGGCACCTTCGGCAGCTCAGGCAGCATCAATTACCCAGAAAGGAAGGCCTACCCTGAGGGACACCCGCTGAGACCAGTGCCAGGGGCAACACGCCACAGCAGCCTCGGGGACCACAAGTCACTGGAGACAGAGGCTCTGGCTGAGGTAAGAGTTGGACATATCAGATGGAAGCATAATAAATGGAACATCAGTGCTGAAAATGAAGAAAGCACCTTTTTATTATAGTCTGCTTACATTTTAGTTTCAGTTTAGTTTCATAATTGTAGCATAGAAGTAAAGTAGTTATGTTTGATTGACCAGCCCCCTGCTGTAGCTGTCAGTCTAAGAACAGCAGCTGGGATGTGGAGAAAATGTCAGAGAAGGGCTGCTGCTGGGAGATAGACACATCTGAAAAACACAGTGGCCTGGAGCCGAGTCACACACCAATGAACACTGAATGTACAGCATCAAATTTTCCTCATTGGCTAATAGCTGATAAATTACTTCACTGCTGTGAATGTCATCTCATGAACATGCTATAGAAAGTGAGAGCTTAAACTTAACCAGACTCAAGGTGCTTAATTTGTCATTTTAAAATTATGCGCAATAAACACAAAGTTGTAAAAAAAAAATACATAAACTATACCAATAGCTTCCTACAAAGCATTCAGTTGCCTATAAAAAGCATTCACCTACTTGGATGATATTTCCTTTTATTGCTTTAAAAAAAAATGGGTTCATATAGTATTACTAATAATACCAAAAATAGTGAAAATGTTCCATAAAGTAATTAATCGATAAAAAACACAATGTAAATAACAATGCAAGTGGAGTCTCTTCTGCTATTTCATCAGTATTTATATAGTGTTTACAAGTATTCTTGCTCATTTGTAAAGCCTGCATTACTCTTATCCAGGTTATAGTTTTTTCTGATTAAGCCACATTTGCATACAAAAATAGCATTTACACTAATATGATTTAAAATAGGGCTGCATGATTAATTGTTAAAAGACTGTGACCTCAATTCTCATATCTACACAGTCTTATTTCATGAAGGACTCTTAAGCATTACAAACAAATACCCACACATGCAGAACCGTCACGGCCTCCCCCCGTCAACCAATGGTAAGGGGTCTTTTCAACATGCGACCCTGCTGCTGTCGGCTGCAGTTGAGTGAGGAAAGAGTGAATAACAGCAGAGGAACATCTATGGTAAAGAGAGTGAAATAGATGAAAACCCCAGTGGTAGTGTTGAGTGTCACCCACCTGAACTCTGCACAATAAAGGCTGGCAGTCGGCGGTGTTAATCTCATGTCAGTCTTCTTTTCTGTCGCCCAGATGTCTTTTCACTTTCACTTCTCTGACTTCTGCGCTGTTCTTCCACTCCTTTTCTTTTCTTTGCTGGTGAAGATAACTTGGCATTTAACCCAAAATCTAAAGTTTCACCCTCTCCAAACATTTTTGATTAAAAAGTTCCAGTGTGCCAGCTGCCAACTTTCACGGATCAGCTGACGTCACTCAGCAACCAGGACCATCAGTGACCGGACTACTTGTGGAGTGATATGAAAGATGTGAATAAGAGATAAAATAACTCATTTTCCTTGACAGCTGTGCAATAAACATTTCGTGAAAAGAATCATGATCTCAGTTCTAAGCAAAAAAAATTGTGATTCATATTTTTGCCAGAATCATGCAGCTTGAATTTGCAATCAGTGTATAAATGGTAAATTGACTGCACTTATATAGAGCTATATCTACACTTTGGTACTCAAAGCGCTTTACAAAGCCTCACATTCACCCATTCACACACACACTCACACACCAGTAGGCTACTATGCTAATGTAGCATGCACTACCATGCCAGACCCTACTGGGAGCAATTTAGGTTTCAGCGTCTTGCTTAGGGACACTTCGACAGTAGGAGCCAGGATTTGAACCACCAACCCTTTGGCCATTGGACAACCCGCACTACCAACTGAGCCACAGCCACCCTAAATATCAGACAGGATCTCAAGAACGGCAATTTGTGTGTCATAAATGTTAAATTATGTATTTCTAAAAGCCAAAACTTCATCTTCATCCTTTCACTAGGATATAGAGAAGACTATGACGACTGCTCTCCATGAACTACGTGAGCTGGAGCGACAGAACACTGTGAAGCAGGCTCCTGATGTGGTCCTGGACACTCTGGAGCCCATGAAGAACCCAGTGAGCTCCGAGCCTGGCAGTCCACTGCATACCATTATGATCCGGGACCCAGACGCAGCCATGCGCCGCAGCAGCAGCTCCACCTCTGAGATGATGACTACCTTCAAACCTGCTCTTTCCGCCCGACTGGCCGGTGCTCAGCTCCGTCCCCCACCCATGAGGCCGGTGCGCCCCCCTCCTACCCAGCACCGCTCCAGTAGCTCCAGCTCGTCTGGGGTTGGCAGCCCTGCCGTTACACCCACAGAGAAGATGTTTCCAAGTAACAATACAGCCACAGGCTCTAATTTGAGTACATCTAATGATGCTGGGGATAAGTCTGGCACCATGTAGCAAAAGTGGAGGGTAATAGGTGAGGAGGCTGGAAAGCTTTCCAAGTGAGAGGAAAGCTTATGGAAAAGGGTGCTGATGTGTGACAAGCAGATGCAGATATTTTTCTCTCTGTTTTCTGCCCGACTTAATTCATATATTCAGGAAGCTTGTGAATTGAGTCTACAGTACGTTACCATGGTGATAAAGTGGCGGAAGAAGCTGTAGAAGTGTGATAGTGTAAAGCTCAGTGCTCTTTGAAAACTTGACTTAAATACAGTAAATATGTGTAACAATACATGCATTTCAGTTTTACCTCAATTCCAACAGAATCTGTGGCCATGTTCTCCATTAAGAGATACATTGAATGCAAGTGAAGCAATACTTGTGTGAAATTTGGTTGTAATTTCCACTAAACATTCTCCGTCCAGCTGTTTCAGTCACTTTTGCAGATGTTTATCAACTTCATCTGGACTGGTGCTGACATTCAGGCTAAAATATCATGTCTGTTTGCCATTTAGGTCATTGATATTAAGGCTGTAGATACAATTTACTTGAAGTCATACTTTCTGATTTTACTATAATACAGTGGATGTTCAGCAACGTAACAACATAGCAACATTTAATACTTCTGCATGCAGGGTTTGGAGAAAATAATGGAAACACTGAAGACTTGCAGTTTGCTCTCAGTGAACAGTTAGTTAATCGTTATAGGCATAAAATACAGAACTGAAATATTTGACAGCTTTGGGATCATAGACTCTTATGTTTTAGTTTGCTATCTGTGGCTAAAGGTACCTGAGGACATTTACTGATAAAAATGACGCATCCCAGCGTGAAGAAGGTCAATGTGAAAGTCTTTGCAGCATTAATCAGAACAATACATGTCACAGTTGGAAAGAGGGCAGACTTAGTGTGGTTTCCATATTTTTTTCTATGTCCTGTGTTATGCTACAAACTAATGCACCAACCAGTTCTAGGAATCCTGTGGTAAACTTGTACATAATATAGAGGTAGTAATTTTTTAAGTGTTAATCCTGTACAGGCCAATACAAAAAAGGCAAACAGTTGATGTGAATGGCACTTGTAAAAAAAACAACAACAACAACAACCATAAAACATTTTTTGTTGTTTTCAATAAACTATAAACATTTTATTTGTCTGTGTAAAATAGGATTCATTCCATTTATCTCATACTTTGTGCTTAAACGGTGTTTGGTAAATGTACTGTAGAAAACTGATTGCTGGTGAACTGAACATAAAGGCTGAATAAATGGTTTCCCAATTATGTTTTCTTAACACATTTACCCATTTTGACAAAGTCTGCAAAACTTGAATTGTTTCCTGTTCAAGATTCGGGCGATTTCATTGCTCAAGGAACATTGAAAGTCCCCAATGTCATTTCCTCTTTCACTTAAAAAAAAAAAAAAAAAAAACAGTAGGAAAAAACCTAAGATCTAGATGTTCTCACATCTTGTTATCACAGTGGTTTTCTCCCTTCCTGCCTTTTTCTTATCTTTGTTGATAGATACGATTGTGTTCTGACTGTAGATGATTTCTTTTTTTTGCTGGGGGAAAACTTAACAAAGACGATCTGTGTTTATACATATATCTAATGTAGCTCCTGTCATTCTGACAGCTGTTATCCAGAGACCTTGTAATCAGCATCCCAAAGAGCCTGCTGTGTTCTGCATGTTTTTTGCGCTGTAATGTCTGACTCATATTATCCGGCAGTTAAAAAATGGCTGTATGTGGTGCCTTGCCTTGGTAAAACGCACAAATTAATTTAATATTGGACATTTTTTCTCGAAGAAGTGGGCCTTAACAACATTTATCAGGATGGGAATGATGAATTGAAGTGCTTGTAGCAAATACTAAAGTAGAACTGAAATAAAATTAACAATGCTTGTTTTAGAAAGACCTCAATTAATAGCATGTAAACCAGGCACTGATTGCACTCACTTTGCACTCATTCTGTTAGTTCTGCAGTGTTATTAACATACATGCTGTAGGTTGAATATTTCTGCTTTTTCTCAAAATGTTTGTTTTTTATTTGTCACCCACAGACAAATAAAAAGCAGGAGAATTATTAGGAAATAAGAACTTATGCAGGCAGAAAAAACAAAAAACAAAACATAAAACAGCATCAATAGGTGCACTCACACCTCCTGCTGGTTCCTGCTGGTATTACTTCTCATGATACATGAGATAGGTATTCTAATCTGGAGCTCTTCTCACAATAACTAACATCATTCTTCCATTTCTTTTCTGCCCTGATTTGAGTTTTGCACCTGTTAAAACATATGAAGATAATGCTACAAAAAAAAAAAAAAAAAAAATCAAATGTTTATTAAAATAAGAAGAAAGTACACAATTTCAAAAAAGTGAAAATATCATTGTCATATTTAACAAGACTTTTCACAGAGATGTGTTTCTTTTTTATTTATAAACACTTGTATAAGTGCAGCAGAACATTTGAGTGCCTTTTGTGCACAACATCAGTTTTTATGGATTTTTATATTTACTTTTTTAACTGTAATATGTTGTCTGTTAGATGTTATGTTTATTATAAACTGATGTTCCTTTTTTTTATCTTTGCTTTTTATTACTACTCTGTCACCAGATAAGTACAACACACACACACACACACCATGGAAAACAATGTGTAAAATATTTCTTTCTTGGATAACAGAAGAAGAATCATAAACTGCTTATTTGGGTGATTCCTGAATATCAGGGGTTACAATAACTACTGTATACACAATCTACTGGTGAAATTCAGTAGATTCATCTCAGATTATTTCTTCCTTTCATGTTTATGTTTAATTTTGCCTTCTTCCCTGTGATCTGCCTGTGCTGTGGTTGAGCCGTTGTCATTTACCCTTGCTCCTTCCCTTTCAAAGTAAAAGTATTGCAGTATTGTTGGCAACAGCAGGATATGTATCCTCTTCTTGCAGAGGGTTTACGGCACTTGCTGTTTTCCCATGTGATGTTTTATGGACATTTTATTCCCTGGAATGTGTTCAGAAATGATTAACACTGTTTGTTTGCTGACGTGAAATGACATGAAGTTAATATTCAAAAAGAAGAACATCACAGTTAGGTGTGCAGACAGAGCGCTTTTTGGAAGAGTGTGAGTTGCTGTCACACTGTTTACCTTCTCTTTAACTGTTTGTCTAGTGTTGCTGTTTGTTGATGAGTGTCTGATTGGTCGAAACCCTGTGATGTAATGTACACCATACCACTGACTGGATGTTGAAACCTCCCCGTCCAAATAAAACTATTATTGCTCTGTGATCTGGATATTCAGAGTGAATTATTTTTTGTATGTATATGTAAAAGACTAGGAATCAGACTAATTTTGTAAGCTATGATTAGATAAAAGGTAATTAGATCTGCCTTATGTGAGTCTTTGAGGGAATTACTGTAAGACTACAGGATCTGACCGTTACGTACGAGAAAAAAAAAAAAAAAAAAGAAATTGTTGGCCACAATATGCAATTCTCTTTACAGCCACACGATGGAGAAACTGCTGCAAATTTTAAATGTACACATGAGGAGTGTGTTGTCAGTTCTCCGCTGATTAGTCATTAAGGATTAGGAATGAGGGTTGTATTGATGAATTCACAAACAACAGGGTTTTGCATAAATTAAGTGATTACATCTCCCTTTGAAATTGACTTTCTAGTCCATTGGCCAGCAGCACATACTGACAGAGGATAAACAAAATTCAATTTGTTCCACCTGAGAGGCCACTGTTCAACAAGATCATGTCAAACAAGCAAGTGTGTTCACACTTTCCATTGCTTTGGAAGTTATACCCCTTAATAACAAGTAAATAGGTACTGGAAGTGTATACTTCTGAGGTCTGTGATTTTACTCAGTGCAGTGACAAACAGATGACAAAACACATTTTCTTTTTTTGCCACTTGCAACTGCAGAATCTACTTTATTTTATTTTATATTTGAAGTGATTAACAAAGGTAAAAGCTGTTTTAACTCAAATATCCTGTTTTAATTTGGGGGATTTTAGGAGCTGTGAATTATGTTAGGGCCTATTCACACATTCAATAACACTCAGGTTATTCAATATTGATTAACAACTTACTAATCAAAGCATCAATAGGTACATCTAGGATGTGTTTTCCCAGAATTGATTTGTGAGCAAATTGGGTTTTACAAGCAATCCCTTGTGTGTTTAGTGCAAGTGTATTGGAGTTGTGCAAATTGCTCAGTATAACTAAGGAAAGGGAAGTGTTCTGATGATGTATGTAGTGTCCTGATAAGTAGAAAACAAAGAAGAAATGTCAAATAAGCTACCAACACACACAATTCTTACCCTTTCCTTTCATAAAAGTTGCTTTATGCCTCTCTACAATGACGCATGCTTCATCAATGAAGAACAGATGCTGTGTCTGGTGAAAAATAAGTTGCATAAGCTGTCTCAAGTGGCCTAATTTGGCTTATCTTCCATTATTATTAATACGCAAATGAGAATAAACTCTTCATTAACACATAATGTCTTTGTGTAAGTCGCAGCAGAACAAAATTATCATAAGTTCCTGTTCCAACCTTCACCTTCTCTGCCGTCAGCTGAACAGCATTACAATAATTAATGGTGAAGCAGTTACACTCTTCAGTTAAAGTCCCTGAGGGCCAGTGATGAGCTGTAATTCATTCATCTCAATAAGCAGGATAAAGCCATGTAAACAAATGACAGCGACGCAATACTTGATGAGCGGTACATAAAAAAAAAAAAAAAGCAATAGATAGCAATACAAGTAGAAAAAAGAACTAAAACACAAAAATGAATGATAGTGAGGACAAGGAAAATTGCATGTATAATAATTTGATGATTGATAATGAAACATGAAAACAATTACATTGTCATGAGAAATCTGTTTATTCATTATTTACAGCATTTTCTACATTCTCTTTATTTTAAAGGGACATTGTACGCATGGTTCAGATTGTAATATTATAACCATTTACCTCAGTAATTATACTTTCACAAACCTCACTATAGTCTTAGTGCCTTGCTCAAGAATACACTTATGTGATGCCTGATGAATGTAGGCACCAGAGACCTTACAGTTAAAAGAAAGGCTATATCAGATTGGGTTATTTCTGGCAGAAGAGAAGGAGGGGACTTTTCTAAGAAAAGATTAGAACATGAGCTTCTTTTATTTTTTATATTCTGCTTGTCTCAGTGTGTCAGACAGAGATCAGAGGGTTGCAGAGATTCTCCAAATATTTAATACTTCATGCTTTAGGGCAATCAATAATTTTTCTTTCATGTATTTTCTTGACAAATTCTGACACTAGAAATGGTTAATAGCTTACCAGTTCTTCATTGCTTTATAAATCACTGTGACCTGCTTCATTACATGTGAACAAAAGGGGAGGCGATGGGTCATTTTACTTCCAAGGTTATAGCAGAAGGCAACACCTCTGATTCAGTGACATTTCCACCGATATCTGTATCTTTGATGTGCAGGTTGCAGGGGGGTTGTACATATAGCATGCATAATAAGTTCAACTGGAAGGCACAGACACAGCCACCGTGGTTGTTTTCACTGTTCATGACTATGCCTACAGAGATCATATTAAAGGTTACATGACAAATCACACATGCAAACACGGGATCAGAACATTTGATTCTGAAATGTACACCTGCACAGCAAAAACATGAACATTAAAGATCTCACAACTTGCAGTTAGTTATTTATATTTATCATGTTTTTGCAGTGGCATAGTAGGAAAAATTTCTTTTTTTTTTTTTTTCCCAGAGAAGACACCCAACATTAGCAGACAGTCTTAGACAATGGGTCATTATGTAGGCGAAAAGGAATGATAATGTGATTGGTTACAATAGGCCTTCTTCTAACAGCTGTTTGCAGGATAGGCAGACAATATTAGATTGTATTTGTTGCCACATTTAATTACATGTTCTTTCAGTTCCTGGTGCAAATTCTCCTTAAAAGCAGACCTCAAATCACCTCTGCTCAGTTTTATTTAGTTTTTTTTTTCCTTTATGGAAATCATACAATTCAGTGACATGTTTTTTTTTTTTCTTGTTCGTTATTTTTATGTTACATTGAATTCATGACAAAAAAAAAAATACTGAAATAAAAATGAATAAAAATGACAACAATATACACGGTTTGAAATTCAGAGTCGCTGTCCTGGTGAATATGTGGGCTAGTAAGGTACCGTGAAGTGGCATTTCTAACAAATATTACTGTCTGCCTGACAATAATCCCTCTCCCTCTGATTCATCCTTTGTCTGTTCTGATACTTTATATGTGATTTATTCTGAACTCAAAACCAATTCAGACACAGTGTGATCAATCACATGTAAGTTACACTTGATACATGCATTTTAAAGAACAAGGTTAAGAATATGGAAGTGAAAACACACCTAAAATATAACAATAAATTACTGAAGGAAATGAATCATGAGTGAAGTCATACTCCTAAAAGAAACATCCATCCACGTCTTACAATAATTTATTCTGGCAAATTTTCAAAGAGCACCTGCATATAAAGGCCAAGGCTGATATGAATGTGTGCCAACTCAATGAATGAACAACATTCTGGATACAATTATCAATAAGTAACTACAACATCTTTATTTGATAGCTTCAACCGGTAGTAATTCTGTTAGATATAAGCTTTTATTACATTGCACCATGACTGCATAGGATAGTTCCATGACAACTGAAATCACTCTGCAGTAAAAGACACTAGAACCAATATTGGAGACAGAAACATCCCAAATACATTAATGTGAATATTTATTGGTGACTGAGGCTCTTGCACATTCTGTTCTAAGTGAGAAAGAAATGGAGATAGGAGCATTGTTCTTTTTTGGCTCTTGCTGCAAAGACGGAAATGTAGCTACATGTGAACAATAGAAGTGGTAAAGGTATAACACATGAAAAATTAATCAAGAATTAATCACTAAAACAGAGCACTATCTTCAGCATCTTCAAGGTTATCTGGCCTGTTACAGGTTATTGTTCACACTAGACGCAGCTCCAGCCGCATGTGTGGTTGCATATTTCCCACAATTCTAACCATTGTTAGGACCTCAGACAGGTCCCACTCTGCACTACAGGGTTGGATGACTCAGTTGCTAAGGGCCTCATTAGCTCATGATGTACATGGAGGATAGCGAACAGTATAACACAAATGAGTCAAAGCCCAGCACAGTCCTCTGGAGTGTGTTCCTTTCAGTCTACAGTATGCCCATGTCAGGGACCATAGGTACACATAAGCTTATGGACTAAATGTTAAGCTTTGCAATTGTATACCCTGCAAATCATTTTCACATGCAACTTGGCATTAGCAAAATCCTATTTTGAGGGGAAATATATAGGCTTTGGATGGATTCTGTGTCACACGAAGGCCTGTACATCCCTGGACATAAGAAGATTAATGAATATGATGCAGTGATCTACGTTTGTCTGAAGTTGCTTTGGGCTCAAATTTAAGGATAAAGGCAGTACTGTCTGAAGCTGCATTTTTTTCATCATCTGAACCGTATTTCATCTGCAACTAAAGGCCACTACAAAGCTGCATAAAATCATCAATATGAAGCTCCAGTTAAGTTTCTTTAATAATTTTCTTATGTGTGATGCTTGTTTTATTCCACATCAAAGTACTGCCAAAGTTCACCAAAGAAAAGCTGAATAAAATTTTAACACAGCTGTTTTCCTCATGTGGCTTACGTTGTTCTGCAGATGCTACGTGACATTGGAAAGGATGGTTCATTTGGAGTTTTTAAAAATGAAATAAAAGTCAAAAAGCAACATAATGATATTAGAATGTTTGCAAATGAAAAATGCTTTTCATGCTATAAAATATCTTTGCAAAGGATGAGATTTTTTTTTTTACACTAATTCAGACATTTATGGATTATTAGTAATTAGGACTAATCCAAAAACTTTATTTTCTATTTCTTTGCTCTTTCATGTACATGCAGGTTGTCAGGGTACAGGGGTATGCAACAGGATTTGGAAAGATATTTTCTGTCATAGTGATGACACAATAATGTTTTCCCCATGTGATACCAAAGTTAGAAAAAAGCTAAGAGCAATGAAAAAAAAAAGTTGATGACAGGTTCAGTCTAACAAAATATCAGAAAACATTTAATGTACTGTAGATAATCCCTAAACACACACACTCAGTAACACAACTCTGCTCTGAAAAGTACATTTAAAAATTCCAGACTGAGGATTGGGATAAATCTGCAACATAATACGTGAAAACCTGAAAGTGAGTGTCTCACAGACATTCAGTACATCATGTCATCTTGCTAATAAGCATATAATTACTACTCCACTGAGCATCCAAAAAATTTAATTTCTCTTTTCCAAACCCTGCAGAATGCCTCAGCAGAGTGCTGGAGAAGGACAGAGTCTGGTCAAAGTCCAGTGTGAAGCTATTAAATCTGTTCTGCATTAATCATGTGTCAGTTGAGGTGCCTGTGTTATGTATTTTGCATTCTGCATGTGCATGTACAGTAGTTTGTATTTTGCTGTGTTTTAAAACAGCAATTGGTGCAGAAATGTATTCATTCTGAGCAGGTTCACAGAATTCAAAGCATTAGCCATGCCTTGTGAATGAAATAAGTGGCTGAATACAAATAAACACACAGCCAAAGAACAGAGACTTCAGTTCAATCAGGAAAACAGAAAACTACAATAATATTTTCTATCTGAATTATTTGGATTCATCAGACTGACATAATCACTGAAAGGAGGAGGTTTGGACGGCTTTGACATTTACAATTTAATTGACACATGACACATTTAGAATGACGGTCTTCTAAGGTGCATGATACTGGTCACAAAAATAAGAAATAATACCGTAAAAAGATAACAGACACCAGACTGTGACAAAGCCTTGTCATTTTCTATGACACTTGCTGTGCTAAATGCCAAACACCTGCAGCAAATGAATCTGTAAACTGAAAGACCAGAAAGGCAAATCATTTTTCTCTCTGCAGGGAAAAAACCCTTATTACCAAATTGTCTGGTAGTGCTATAGAGACCATTTGGAAAAAGTCATCTATGCTTTGGCAACACAGTGATTTAACTGGCCAGAAACTCTGGGGGTTGCATCCTCAAAACCAGGAAAAATGTAATTACTAGACATAAATGCCTCTGGATAGTCAGCATGAATAATTACATCCAAGAACACATGTGACATGGTCCAACATAAATACATTTGCATAATAATGTTTCATTGATTGGATCAAGAGTCTAATCAAAAAGCATATTCTTAAACAACTGTAACTAACAAGTGTTATATATATATATATGTTCATGTTTTTTCATGTTGCATCCCTTGATGACTAATATACAGCACATTTACATATTGCATACCTATGACACTGTGCCTATGGTTGTTTCTGCATTGCTGA
This sequence comes from Maxillicosta whitleyi, assembly GCA_029822895.1. Classification (NCBI taxonomy): domain Eukaryota; kingdom Metazoa; phylum Chordata; class Actinopteri; order Perciformes; family Neosebastidae; genus Maxillicosta; species Maxillicosta whitleyi. Next base: position 11,997,382 of record JAPSES010000211.1, on the reverse strand, counting down.
ATTATTACTTCAATGTTCTTGCAAGCAGGGAAGAGGACGTAATTTGCTGCTGGCATGTGTCAAAGATGACCTACTCTGGTTTCACAGTACTTTAATTTTTTTTTAATGTGCAATCTCAAAAGGCTCATTCTCAGATTGATTGGCAGGCCTATCAGAAAAATACATTTTTAATTAAGTCATGAATGCTACATGAAAATTATAATTGTATGTTCACTGCAGTAATATCGGTAAACAATGCAGGAAAAAATGTTACATATGAAGCCTTGAAACTGTGATCAGCATGCGTTGATGACTTAAGCAGGACTCAGCTGCAGGCATTCAAATAATCTAGTTCCACAGCCAAGATGAGGACTAATAAGAATCTACAAAGCAGTGAACCTATACATTTAACATGCAATATACAGTATATGCATGTCTTGGGAACAATGAATCTCTGAAGGCAGATATATGGGCTACTTAGTATCTTGATGAGGACACACTATCAATTGTATTGAAGAGTGTAATGGCCACTGTTCACAACCCATAAGATGATAGCTGGAATGCATGTTCTCTCTGACTTTTGTGCTGCAGATAAGTAAAACAAAATCAACATTTTTTACTGACTTTTTTCAGTCATTACCATTAGCATGCACTCTCAGTTTCTTGTCTGCTCTCAAGGCTCTATATTTATTTTAATTTTGGTGATTTTCATAGCCCACTGATCGTGAAATTCACCCATAGTAAACAGTTTGAGAGTGAAATTATAGGGTTACTAGGAGATCTTACAGCTCCATTTTACCATTCTCATATAAAAACAGCAATAGAAAATACAATATTAACACAAGGACTAATAAAAACAAGGATTATTTTCAACAGGTTACTGTGGGCCCCTGAGCTGGAAAGTTCTGGTCTGTAAACTCCTGTAAAAACAGTTAAAGTCAAACACTCATGATGTTTTCCCTTGTAAAGTTGGAGATAGTTATTATATTCTGTTTTTTTTTTTTTTTAATTTTTTTTATGTCATCCAGGTTCAATTGTATCCTCATAAACCTTAATAAAGACTAACATGGATGTCTTGGTACAGAGACCATGAGTAAGTCAGATGTTATGGAATACTCATTTTCCAGTCTCAGATTTCCTGGGTGAAAAAATAAACCTTAAATTTGAAGGGATGGACCCAGTTCATCAAATGAATGCAAACATCTGCTAAAGTATTAAATTGTTTTGTAGTCTTCCCACCACTCAATGCAATTCCCCGTTGTGTTAGAAAAAATGTAATATGCACAAAGTGTTTCTGTTTGCTTAACTGCTCACTGGACCTCATCTGTGTGACTTGAGTAATACTAAAATAAACATCAGAATGTTTGACATGGGCTCATTCTGGGTCATCAACAAAACTTTAATCTACAGTCATCACCTTTATAAAGTTTGCCTCATTTTCATCATGTAATGTTAGACACAGGTTAAAGCCAATCATAATGTTGGTTGGTAAAGTATAGTTCTAATAGTGCCCACAATAATTATAAAATAATCATAAAATTAAAAAAAGTTGTTTAAGAATAGAATATTCACACCTAGAATTGCATAGATCAATGTGGTTAGTTTGATATTCAAATTCAGATGTACTTTATGTAGGCTTTTTTTTTTTTAATCAGTTTTGCTGTTCAATTCAGCAGTTATTAAGTTTCAACTGTTTGATATAGTTGAGTAATCTCTATACTACAACTGCTACTACTAATAATAATCATTATCATCATCATCACTTACTTGGTCATTTGTAAAAGAAAAAAATATAAGTATATAAGTAAAAATAAATAAAATAAAATACTTAAACTCTACTTCTACAAGTTAATAAAATAGTGACACATTGGAAAATATGTTCAGTCTTTAAACTGATCATAGTTATGGACATAGACTCCACTAAAGTATACACAGTTACAATATACTAATGAACCCTAATATTTAGTAAAATCTCCACTTGCATAAAGGGTGTTGATTCATCATTTTGCAGATAACTTTTTTTATTTACATCACAGACATTGCAGATACATTCATACATAGAGGGCCAACCACTGCAGCCAACCAATTGAAATAAAAGGCAGGTTGTGACTGTTTTCTTCCGCCTAGTCTACATTGCTGGACGACAGAACAGAACTTTGGAGCTGGATGCTGAAAGTATATAAAATTTCCCTTACGTTTCACGACTGCATTAGTTACATTAGTTATGGAAAGCACCCCTATATAACTTTGTCTTAGTTTCGACTTCACTTGCAAAATCCATGATGGGACTGAGCTGCAGAGCAGTCAAGTGACAGTGTATATCTCAAAATACCTGTCAATCAAAACAGGATTCAGCCTTTCGACTGGTCCTCCAATCATCATGTGGAAGCTCAGCATCCAAGCCAGCTGAAGCCCGCCCACAGCTCCATTCACACCCAGAGACACTGAGCATCTGGGGGCGGAACAAAATTGTGGCATTCATCCAATGGCCGTGGAGTTTCAAGGCAATGAAAAAACAGTCCCATTGAAGTACATGAATGCTCAGCTTCTATGGGCAAATGCTCTGGTTCATATCACAGTAGAGACACTAAACGATGCAAATGCACAAGTTGCTGAACACCACCTGCCATTAAACCACATGAAGAAGAAGTTCTATGGGCTAATGCATTGAGAATGAAAACAGCGCTATGGAAATGTATGAAAAGTTAACATTGACTCAGTCGATTCGTGATAAGTAGCTGATTCTGAATGAACCATTTTCGAAACGAACATTCGAGATGAACACTTTTGTATTCAATGAAATGTTAACGGAATTGTACATATTTGGCCATTTAATTTTTGACAATTTACTCTTAGATAAATCACCTCTGATGCATACATGTGCACTGCGACGCTACAGTAAACCACGCCCACATGAAACAAGAGCATGGTTTTTCACAGGAGTCTCAACCTGTACCACAATGAGTGCATCACGTGATCTTTATCGTGTCATATGGTATGGTGCAAATTAGGTCAAGTGGCTTGTACTCCACTGGTTTTTCCTGATCAAGATATTTGTGATACATCAAATATTTTTTTTAGATAGAATTTGAAACACATTGCATTTGAGAATATTGAATTAAAAAACTTTTCTTTTGAATAATTGAATTCAGAATATGAAACTCTATGTAAAAATCCAACGATTACAGAAAAAGTTCAAATTATGAAAAAAACTATAAAAATGATCTACAAAAAAATGTAAGTAACGAAATAAAATTATTCCATAAATAAATAAAATAAAACGACATAAAATTCCAATTACAACCATCAACATCTGATGGCACCCATCTGTTTCCGTAGACGTTATAGTGACGTAACACGCATTTTGCGTCCTTTGAGCGGGACGGTGTTTGTTTAGCTCCTGCTAATGCTAAAAGTTGCTTGTTTCTTTTTACTTTCCAGACATGGCGTTTCAGACTGACGCTGACTTACCACCCGGTCTTGAATGTCTCAAAGTAAGCGTTAAACTGATATTGAGATTCTATTCACATACTAACATCGTGTGCAGGTGAATTACTTATCTGTAGCGGCTAACTCTGTAAGAGAGACTCAGATACACGGCAGATGACAGACTGGATTTAACTTTACAGCTGTTCGTAATGCTTCAATAGTTTTTACATAAAGGTGTTGGAGTGTTACTGTACCTGGTGTGTAGATATTAAGTGATGTTTATGTAAGATTAGCTAGCTATCGATAAAACATAGCTCCAATAAACAACCTAATAATAATTCTATTACTTCTGTTAACGCTAAGTTCAATTAATGCTAAATTCACAGCAACGTGTTGCTATAGTAACCTAGTAAATCAAAGTATCATTCATTAATTAACAGTTTTTATCTGCTAGCTTAGCTATATACATATGAGCTTTGCTTTAATTGCGTTATGTTGTTAAGTGTTGACTGTTTATAAGCTAGCATATTTGTTGTGCACCACAACGTTTTTAAGAAGTGGTATGTACAAAACTGTTGCAAAGTATGTAAAGCACTACTTTTACATAGGCGATTATTGGTAAATAGTGCCTCTGTATATCTACAGAGCTGTAGCCACTAATTGATTAATAATGGAAATCAAATGAGGTGTTTGATTTCTGATTATCTCACTGACCTCCACTTCTATATCATCAACTGTTTACAAAAATTAACAAACAAATATTGGGAACATTGAGTTAATTATGTACATTAATTACTGTTCATTTTAATTATGTACATAAAAATGACCTGAATCTAAATTATTTTCTTACCTCTATTCTATTCTATTCTATTCTATTCTATTCTATTCTATTCTATTCATAAGTATATGTGTGGTAAATCTTGACCAACAGTGTGTGTAAGGGAATTTCTATTTTTCCCCCTTTTATTTTTGTTTAGTTTTGCTAAAAATGATGGATTTCTTTATTTACAGAATGTTGATACCCTGCTTCGGTGCCCGATTTGCTTTGACTTTCTCAACATTTCCATGATGACTAAATGCTCCCATAACTGTAAGTAACATAAAAACTGGAGTGGGCTTTAAATCCAGCCACTGACCACAGCTCTGACATTTATACATAAAGCTAATCTGTTGTAGCGTTGGGCTTCTTTTTACTTCATCTATTTTTGTAACCTGTGTTTTTATAGCATTAATGTTGAGAGCACAGGTCAGTAGATTAGTGCATTTATTTCAGACTGTTTATAGCGATAGTCTACATTAGTCAAGATCAATTTGCAGAGTTTGTGTAACATTTTGTTTTGCTGGTGCTGAGGAAATAATGACAAAGAATTTCCATGGGTCCAGCTTACGAAGTATGACATATGAATCACATTTATATAGTAGCTTTAGAAGTATTTTAGCATGAAAAAACAGCAACAACAAAAGCATTCACATGCAGCCTTAGCGTACAGAAACCACAGCAAACAGAAAACAAACTGGTTATAGTTTGGCTGGAACGGCCCACATTTAATCAGAAGTCTGGGGGATGATTTCTATTGTTCATATATTTGATGATCATGAAATAATAAATCAAATTGGCTTTTTCTTTTAGTTTGCTCCTTGTGCATCAGGAAATTCTTTTCCTATAAATTGCAATGCCCTGTTTGCAATACGGTAAGTATGACAGTTATCCTAGATGTACCGAAATGCCTGTTTACAGAAGATAAACAAAGATAAAACATTCTTTCTTTTTACTTTAGGAAGCAACACAGCAAGATTTAAGAAACAACCGTTTACTGGATGACTTGGTCGCAAGCTTTCAAGCCGCAAGGTAATGGCACTTTATCAGTATTTTTTATGTAATTAAATGAAAGAGACTATTACGCAAGTGTACCTGATAGAAACATTAGCAGCAACTGTTTTTAACATAGCAGTTATAGTGGCGATTGATGTAAAACGTAGACGTTGGTTCATGGAATCATCATTGTGTTGGTGTCTCTTTGAGCCAGGATATGCCTCTCACTTCTGGAAACATTTATTAAAGGTACCACCCACATCATAATTCAAATTTGTGTGAAAAAACAATTTCAGCAGAAAAGGGAACATGGAGTTACTAAGTTGTTGGTTCTGAATCAATAGTTTATACAGAACAGACTACCATTTTTTTTAGATGAATGAAGACCTTAGTTATTCAAAATAAAATAGACAGAATGGGATTAGATAAGAAATATGAGGAACAGATCAAGTCAAATAAAGATATATAAACTAGTTCTGTATTTAGTTTGTATTAATAGAATAATACTGGCGAAGCAGGCACTATTCCTTCCTCTACAACTACCTGCCCTTTTACTGTTTCCACCTCACTGTCTCTACATTTGTATTGTCTTAGTTCTAAGAATTAAAGAGCATAACAGTGTTTTTCAGAGGATCCCTTATTTATTACCAAGCTTACAGTATGACCACAAGAAACGAATTTCAGGTAGCCTTAATTTACTAGCCTAACATTGAAGGCACACTTGTAATGGCCCTTTTCTAATCTGCTTCTATATAAGGATTTTCTGTAAATCAAATGGGGATTTGGTTTTGCATCACTGGGGGTCACTCTGGATTGTCCTCCTATTGCCTTATATCCATGTTGTTTAGCTTTAGGGCTGATACTTTTTATTACAGCAGGATGCAAGCATATGGAGCAACATCCACAGCTGGTCTGAGGGAAATTTCCGGTTCTTTACATTTTTTCCGTGTTTTTCTCTTCTGACAGTGTTAGGACACTTCATATTTCTAATTTTACTGTCCTTTATTGACTCCAATGGACACTCACTTTCAGTCACTGTTGTCATAGACAGACTGATTAATGTAGGGCCGTGTTCCTTCAGGCTGACAGTGTTTTTTAGAATAGAAATTAATTAATATGTACAGCATCAAGAAGGGTCACAGTAGCCCTTGGGATCAAACTCTTTAATGAAACCCTTGTGGCTTAATGTCTCAACTATTATTCCGTTTATATCCTTGTATGTCCTCTCACTACTTTGGAATACAAAAGAACAGAAGAGTCATCTCATTAGTGAGGTATCTTTTGTTTAGCTGCTGCTATTTTTCACAAACAGATAATGGTCTGAGTGGTTAGCATTTTAGAGTACTTTGAAAAATGCATGAAAATTAGCCTGCTAGACCAGTCTCATTTTCTGCTCATCAGTGGACATTGTCCCCGAAAAAATAAATAAATAAACCAAAGCTAAAGTAATTAGAATCACTTCTTAAATGTCTTTGCTGATGTCAACACATTGTCTGAGTATGGTTATCAGTCAGTAAGCCATGGTGTTTTCTCCCTCTATTGATCAACTCAATGTTATCACCACTCCTAAAGGTCTTCCTTCAAACTGCAGACTTTCTGATTGTCATCAGTAGTACTGAATGAGTGGATTACACTGCTGCTCTTTCCACCCTTTTTTAATTTCCTGTTGTCTAGCATCGAGCGTCTGAAAAATGGGATTCCATGATAGGTAACTGTCATAAACTGTTGTTTTCATCTGGGGATATACTTGTTTCAATCAATTTAGTTTTTAGGGAGTTCCATTTGGTCCAAAATAAATAAACTATGTTTGAAGGCTGCCTCTGTTTATAGAGTTTACAGATGAGCTTGTGTTTGTGAATTGTTTCAACAAAGCACATGGCAAAGAAACTTAATGGAAAACACAGAGCTGTAATTGCACTAAATGGACAACATACTGTAGAGGTCAATGTTTGACTCACCCAAATGAAGTCAGAGGTTTTACAGTATTATAGTAACATTTCTTACACCTACAACCCACTTCAGGACAGGACACTAATACAGATGTTTAACATTTGCTACAAAAAAATTTAATAAAATGTTAATGTACAACATCCCCACAACAAAATGCCTTCAACTGCCTTTAATATGATCTTCATATTAAGTAACAAAATGAAACTTCAGTAATAATTCTACCATTTTAATTTTCTGTTTTGATGTTAAACTAGAAAGATTCTTTTTTTTTTAACTCTTTATTTGATTCTGCACATTTGTGTACAGGAGACATTTTCCAGAGTGAACTAACCATAAAGAAAGCCCCAGGATAAGAAGAAACAAGTGTGAAAGAAAAAAAAAAAAGGAGGAGGAGGAGGG
>JAPSES010000211.1:11969461-11989712 GCA_029822895.1 Maxillicosta whitleyi | reverse complement strand
CGTCCATAACTTTTTGAGTTATGTTGCACACAAACAGACAAACAAACAAACGCCAGCAAAAACATAACCTCCTTGGCAGAGGTAATAAAACATCAATAACCTGAACAAATATGAGCCACCTGACATGTCTAAAGAAAAATAAGTGCAACTTTAACAGTAGTCTGTTTTGTGCATTGGTAGATCTGATCTGTATGAATCATAAGTTGAGGCATAATATGAACTCAAATTTTTGTTATTATAATTTCTCATTATTTTTCACCAGAAATTTAATTTTTTTTCAGATTATTTGCATATTTTTGTTTGGATAAGTTGTAAAATAGAAATGTTTTCATCATTTAATGTTATTTTTTGCATTGAAAAGTTTGGAGTTGTCATTATTTACCGACTATAATGCTGTTATTTGACTGGTCTGGCCCATTTGAGATAATATAAAAGAAAAAGAAAATGACTTTGACACCCCTGGCTTATATGAAGATAGATTCATAGAGTTAAATTACAAAAGTCAACCAAATATCTAGCATTAACCTAGTCTTCTTAATGTTGAAACGTTACTGATTATAGCTTAAAGTACAGAATCTTCAAACTCCCTCCACCTCTCAAAGTCATCAGAGTCTCATGTAATCACTAAACTATTGTCTGGCTTCTCAAAGAATGTCAAGAAATGTCATACATTTCATGGCCTTTGAGCTTCACAGAATATCTGCAAAATGTGGAGTAAAAAGGAATAAAATAAATCAAACAGAAAAGGACATGAAGGACAATTGGTAACAACAGCTTAAAAAGGTGACCTATACTTTACATCCACTTCATATCACACATTCACATACTAACCTTGAGAATCCCTGCTACCCACTCTATGAACTCAATTTATTTTGTCCTTTCAACAAAACGCAGCTTCAATCGAGGTTCAATCAAGGAATGATTATTTTCTGTGGTAGACGTTAAATGGTGATATTAGCATTCATGCAATAAACTGACAAAGGTGACTTTTTTGTTTGGTGCTTCTCTCCATCAGCTGATGTTTAAAGTCAACAGTAAAAAGCCTTTTCATATGTAGACTGGAAGAACAGCTGGTTGAGCATGTCCAACCCCAATAACAGCAGCACAACTGATGAGAATTTACAGCTCACACTTGAGTTAATAAAGAGAAATGGTGGCTGTCTCCTAAACTTGTCCTGGATGCTTTGTTTTGCCTGTCGTGTACTGGATATACTGTGAATGTCATTTTATTTAGTCTTGAGAAGCATTTACGCTCTGTATTTCCTCAACTACAGCCAAAGATAATGAAGGAAAATGATGTGAAATTCATTACCCTTGAATTTTTGACCTAAATGGAAAACTTGACACTAATACAGACTGAGCATAATCCTCAGTCTTGTTCTTAATGGGGTGATAATAAGCTAAGTTTCATTTGCTAAGAGGATTATATTTTGTTTCAACTAAATGGGATTATTAGTCACTGATTCCGTACTCTTTGGTGTTAAACATAATGAATGAGTGAGAAGTGCACTTCCATGATTTTCTCCCACTGTCTAACAATAATATCATTATTCTCAAATAACTGTTGAAGCATGAAGTTGGAAACTTGGAGGAAAAGTAGCTGAAGTAACAGAAACATTGGAGTAATATACCTCCTTTTGAAACATTCACATATACACAGAATAACACAAGTGATATGCCTTATTTACTGATTAAATTAACAGAGGTGTCAAGTAACGAAGTACAAAAACTTAATTGACTTATTATTAGAAATTTTGGTTATCTGTGCTTAATGAGTAATTATTCTTCAGCTGACTGTTTACTTCTACTTTTTACATTTTCATGCAATTATCTGTACGTTCTACTCCTTACATTTTAAAAAATAGCCTTGTTACTCCTATTTCCTTTTGACTTGTCATCGTTTGAATAATAAAAAAAAAATAAACAAATAGATAACAGACAAATTGCACCATTTGGATAAGAGTGGATTTGATTGTGGTTGTATGAGAAGTATAAACACATCAACTAGTCATTGTATCTTCTGCTCCATGAAACACATGTTAATGCTCGGTAGTGCACATATATGGTTCTTTAATACATTTACATTGGTCTAAAATACATTCATTTTCAATGGGCATATATATGCAACTGAAACAGATAGTTTACCCAATGAGTAGAGTCCACCTGTCCCAAACTGTCCCAGGAACTGCTGCTGTCCTTCTACAGATGTTCTGTAGATAGCATCCTTACTCACAACATCTTACTGTGGTACAGGAGCAGCTCTCAGGCTGACAAGAAGGTTCTGTGAAGAGTCAGACAGTCAGCCCAGAACATCACAGGAGTCCTCTGTGTCAGACATCTATAACACCAGGTGTCTGCACAAGGCCAGAAGCATCACCTCCGATGGTTCACATCTCGGACACAGCCTGTTCTCACTGCTCCCTCAGGGAAAAGGTTCAGATCCATCCAGGCCTGCACCTCCAGATTCAGCAGCACGTTTTACCCCAGTGCAATATGGGTATTGAACACACTACAGTGACAATAGCTCATATAAGGACAGATTTGTAACGCATATCTTCAGTGTTCAGTCAGGGTCAAGTGCTATATATATATAGCATTATAGATAGACAGATAGACAGATAGACAGATAGATAGATAGATAGATAGATAGATAGATAGATAGATAGATAGATAGATAGATAGATAGATAGATAGATACAGTATGTATAATGACAATAAAGGCATTCTATTCTATTTTATTCTATTGTGTTCTGTTCTGTTCTATTCTATTATATTCTGTTCTACTCTGTTCTGTTCTGTTCTATTGTGTTCTATTCTATTCTGTTCTGTTCTATTATATTCTGTTCTACTCTGTTCTGTTCTATTCTATTGTGTTCTGTTCTGTTCTATTCTATTCTATTATATTCTGTCTACTCAGTTCTGTTCTATTCTATTGTGTTCTATTCTATTGTGTTCTACTCTGTTCTGTTCTATTCTATTCTATTCTAATGCCTCCCACATGTTTCAACATTAACATTTTATTATAACATTATAGTCATCATTGCCTTTAGAAAAATGTTTTTTTTTGGGAGGTGGGTTAGTGCACTATAGGCCCCTGTGGCACCGCCTAAGCTTTTGTCCCAATGGCATTTCCCCCTTATATTTACTTTTATACATTAAGTGGTTTTGAAACCAGTACTTTCACACTTTTACTTGAGTATAAAGCTTGAGTTGATACTTCAACTTCTACAAAAGTCATTTTAAACCCTAGAATCTGAGGAATGAATGGGAAAACTTTTGACACTTCTGTAAATTAGTGCTTTATGGATTTCTCATATAGTTTTGTAAAACAATTTTAATTTTTATTACTATAGGTTTTAAAACTGTGCAACACAAAGTATACTATTTAACAAATGATATTACTTAGTCCCTCTATAAAAAAAAAGTATTATGTAAACAAATAGAATAGTTAAAGTTGCACTTGTTTTATGAATTGCTCTACAACCACATCATGTATTAAATATGTGTTTACAGCAGGTTTAATAATACAGGAGAAAGAGACAAACCCTATGAGAATTGTCATCTATAAGTCTATCACACTTTAGCTTTTGATGCCAGTAAAAATTCAGGGATTTAACAGATAAAGAGATGGGATTTTTATTTTATTTACTTATTTTTTATTTTTATCTAGAAGGTTGTGAAACTCAAACCAGAAGAGAACTATTTGTCTTAGTCTGTAACTTACTTCACCCCTAAAATATGCTCTAACAATAATAAATTTAGATCAAATGTTGTAGTTACGGTTTTTGACCATCCAAACACACTTATGCCCATTGGCTAATATCCAGTACCTTTCTCCTCACCTCATACCCTTAAGTTTCAAAGTATCTGTGGAGCTCTTTTGCTAAAAATAGGAGCCAGTGTTGGACTTACATTCATAAAGAGGCCTCGGGTAAATGTTTCTTCATGCCTCAGATATATGTAAACATGCAAACTCTTGGATTATGATATTAATGTTTTATATAAAGCACTTTGAATTGTCTTGTACATGAAATGTGCTATAGAAATAAACCTGTCTTGGATAATAATTTGTAACAGTGCTCTTTAAAATAAATAAATAAATAAATAAAAAGAATGAATAGCTTTTTTTAATAGAAGTTCTAATAAACAAACAACACACATTTCTAATATATTACTACTAGAGAGTTTATAATACTATTAAATGTTCCCAATCTTGCATTTATTATTATTATTATTATTACTACTACTACTACTACCACCGCTATGTGTGATTAAATAAATAAATAACCCAGCACAAATGTAGCTCCTGCAAGTAGCCAACATTTCCCACCACACCACACTATAGATTTTCTGTCCAAATAAATAAATAGATAACGATGAAACATTCCTGAAAAAATCATTTTAGAGGTGCGTAGCACAGAAAACTGTTTTTGAGATAACATTGTTTGGTCTCTGTGTCTCCAGATGGTACAGCACAGTGTGTATGCCTGTGATTTTAAAAATAGTTACAATTTTGTTTAGTTTGGAGCTGCTCAGACCAGCTGTTTGTGGAGCTTCCTCTTGAAGGTGGATCTGAAAGAGAGCGAGAGGTTATATACCATATTGTACGTCACAAAATACTTTCCTCAGCTAAGATTTTCCACACATAAGCCTCATATGCTGTTGCAGAGGTGCCCAGATTCTTTCCTATGAAGGGCTGAAAATATATCTGGATGGAGGGTGGCAGGCCAGACATAAATGTTGATGTGGTGTGAAATTACACAGTTTTAATATTAACCATTACATTCTATAGAACTATAGAAAAATTAACATTACAACATTCTTTTACAGAGATGATGGTCATAAACATAATCATAATCATCTGTTTGCTTCTCTTTGGGAGCTTCAAGTTGAAAACAAGTGTGTTTTGCATCTTTGTAACTAGGATTAGAAATAGATTTCACTGTGGAAAAGTCAGTCATGTTGCTAATTCATTTATGAGCGTTTACTACCTTGACCTGTGTTGACTGACTAAATTAAAATACACAAAGTATCTGAACATCTGATTAGAAATAATAACTTCTACTATACTGTTTGCTTCAAATGAGCAGTATTTCATAGTTACCACTCTATTATATAAAAATTAAAACCATGAAAACCAAAAAAATAGTGTGAAGACTAAGGTGAATACTGTAATTCCTTGTAAATAAAACATCTGTAATTTAATATAGAAGCATAACTGCACTGTGATAAACAATACACTGCCCTAAAGGTCCAGTGGGGAAGGGGATTTAGGAGGATATAATTGCAGAAATGGAATAAAATATTCATGATTATGTTTTCATTAGTGTATAATCACATGAAAATTGAACTTGTTATGTGTTTGCCTCCATGGCTCAGGATGGACTTTCTCTTTTCCTTCATTACATTTTGACGTAGGTGGCATCCAGTGTTCAGGTCCATTCCTTTTTTAGTTGGAAAATTCTAAAAATGAAGGATTGTATTTTCAAGTGAATTCTGTCTTGATAAATTGATCGCAGATTTGAAGTGTAAACAACTATATCCATGTGTTTAAAAAATCTTATTATAAATTTTAATATCAGAAAATTTATCTTGCAGGTTTATCTTTCATCCTCTTCCACCATTGTGTTACTCATTATCACAGTCATGCAAACACAATGTTACAATAATGTCAATGCCGTGTTGCTATAATAACCAGCTGTGCTAAATGAATATTATGCACGGAGTAGGAATGCAGTGTGTTACCTGTCAAACTGAACTGAACCGTACTGAGTCAAACAAACAGTGGGAAACATTGGGAAACAGTGGGAAAGCAACAGTAATGAGAAACACTGAATTCTTCAGATTATGGATGCAATTTTGAACCAAAATGAGACACTATGGACTAAACACGACCCCTGAACCCCACATTAGACTCTATTTTATAATCTATTACAATTGTAAAGAGCATCTAAAGCTTGAGAAACTGCACAAATGATTCTAAATATAGCTTTTTAGAACCATTTTACACATCGAAGAGTTGATTAAAATACTGTAGACTTTTTTTTTTTAATGGTAATTCACTGATTATATTTGGATATTAGTTTGTTTTCTCTAATGCTGCCTACATACTGCTCCAGAATGTATTGATTTTGTTATTTTGCGTAAAACAAACAGTGTTTTTGTGGTGAGACGGGTTGTTACAACTCATTATTTTAAGACCAGAACAAGCTTCACCTCTTAAAGTACAACACTGCGAACAAACATATCACACACCTAATACTTACCTTAAAAAAATGCACAGGCACATTCTCTGGACAAGAGCACGTCTGGTTTACTGATGGCAACTTTTAAGTGGATTTTAGAACTAACTGTGACTTAGTGGCTGGTGGCAGAATTAATCTGACATGAATTACATCTGAAATGAGAGCCAGAGGCATACTGCTCGACAGATATTAGAGCCAGGGATGCAGTTTTTCTGATGCCTGTAATAGTACTCAAAACTCACTGCACACACACACACACACACACACACACACACACACACACACACACACACACACACACACACACACACACAGACAGTCTAATGGCCAGCAGCTAACTGATGTATTTGGAGGTAATGGTCCAAGTGAAGGGAGCTACTGATTATCCTCCCTCACGTACGACTCACTGCCAAGCCTGCTTGTTTTGATAAAATTTAAATTCCAAAAACTGACCTATCCTTTATCATTCTGTGTCTGAAGTAGTTTGAGGACTTTAAAAGCAACACTTCAAATCATTCCCCCACAAAGCATTTCATCTTCAGTGTTCAACACCATCACAGCTTTACGCTTCTATGGCTATTGCTTTTATCTCATGCTCATGTAAATTAGAAATGTCCTCATTTTGGGATTTTTCCTGCTTTTAAACACAGGTGATTTTTTTTTTTTTTTTTTTTTTTTTGCTATTTTAAATTCATGTGCATATGTTACTGAAAAAAAAAAAAAAACAATGATAATAAAATAATAATAATAATAAAATGCTTGTCAGTTAAACTCGACTGTGATTCTTACTCGATACACATGAAAAAGAAACACTAAAATCTAATCTTCCCATGTTATGTTTAGCTCTTATACATTCTCAGTGTGTCCATATTTCTAATCCTCAGCTGAAAAACTGTCTCCTCCAGTTCAACTATTCAAACACGCCGATATCCAAAAGCTTTTTTCCATCTATTTGATTCCCTTTATTCTCTTGAGTTTCAAGGCAAATGAAAATGACTGCGCTCTGTTAATCGTTCTGCCTTTTTTTTTTTCACTGTTTCTTTGCTTGGCTCGCTGATTTTTCACTAAAAGCTCTTCCATTACTTAGATTGCAGAGTAGAAACACAAGATACTTGGCTGACTACCTGACTCTTAGATCTGTGAGCAGAGGATATTGAAAATATTTAGTCATTTGCTGTGTTGTTGAACATATAAATCTGAAGTTTGTAACATTATATACAGATTTGACGAACACTAGCTGCAATCTGGAAAAAAATCTAAAAATATATTTTAACAACGATGCATCATGTAAGTCGTAAATTCATGTAAGCTGGGCCACATTACTAGGCGACCAAAGCCAGACACTATTATAAAATTTCACAGAATATCATGTGTTTTTTTCTCTGAAACACAAAGCATATTTTGAGTGTTCTTTCAAATGTGTATAGTCATAAACCCACACAGATCAGGCTTATGTTGATTTATCTCAGTAGGTACTCTACAAAGAGCACCTGTATCTCCATGACTTATTGATATATCAAACAACTATTCTCTAAATGTCAGTTTCACAATGCAATTCCTGTCATAGTGGCAGTAATCAGCACAGCACATTCTGTTCTTATAATGGATGAAGTATTATTCATAGTTATGACAGGCCTGATTTATCACACCAATAAAAAGCTACAGGAAGTGGAATATAGTTTAGTCATCATAAAGTATGATAAGGCCGGTGTCACTGCTTTTATAAAGTATGACACCGCGAATATGGAAAACACAATTAACATTTATGTGGCATAATGAAAAGTGATTCACGGCAACACATTTCTAATCATTACCAAGTTTCCAATCTTCACCCTATTGTTGTATGACTCTTCATGTAACTCTGCCTTCTTTATCACCTGTTTTTCCAGTGAACAGGTCAAATGTGATTCGTTGGTGCTGCTATACCGGGTCAAACTCCATGGATCCTGGTCCTGCCTTAACTGCCTTAGGATGCATTGTTCGGTTGTTTGTTTTATTTCCATTTGGAATTCACTGCCATTTCCTACAAATGCTCGTCAGACTGGGCAAGACTAACATAAGTTACTTTTCAGGACTCACCAGAGGAGGCCTTATCCTGTTATTGTTTTGCAAGTCAATGTCTTAGATCTTGACTTAAAAAACAACCATGGCATAAAGTCAGGAAGCTCCTGTGGTGACGCAATGCATTTTCTCAGAATTGGGGCCTTCAAGAGAAACCCCGAATGCAATATTATCTAACATTCAGACAAGATACAAGTCTTTCACTTCTATGCTTGAGTGAGATATGTCTCAGGCTGGTGTGATGTATGACATAGCTTCACTTGTTTGCATTCACTTAAAACTTTGCAAGCCTGTGAGACGTGTGGCAATGAATCACAAAATCACCAACCCTGTCCTCTACCCGTAGTGCTTTGGGTGATATTAGTATGCGGAATAAAGTGCGTACCCGCTAAACCTGGAACGATAACAGCAGCATCGCGCACCCTGCTGTGTGTTGGTCCACTTTTTACCTCATCACCGAAGGGAAAATGAACCTCATAGACTGATTGATTACATAAGGGTAGCCTAAGTATTAGCATGCAGAGTCTTTGTCCCGTAGTTCATCAGGGGCTTGGCCTAGACCTTGTCTCTAATTAGATCTGTCAACTGGAAGCCCAGCATCTGTGGGAACAGCAGAGAGAAACTGCTGAGCAACTGGAATCAGGCAGTGGGATGTGATACATGTGTAGTAAAGGCTTCAGTTGCTGTCCAACTGAGGACCAAATGTATTCATGTCATTAATTCTGGATGTGATCACCAGCAAACAAAAGGAAATGTGCAAGTGAGAAAAACAAGTCTCCTGGAATCATTTACTCTACTTTTAAACCTGCGATAAATTATCCTGTTGGTCATTTAAAGGCAGTGGAAACAAGCTGTAAACACAGTTTTGGCATATTATTAACACGCTCATCACTGAAATTCAGCAGCTAATTGCTAGTGTTTGTGTGTCTTCTGCTGATGAATAGCGGGGATTTTAGAGCTTTTTCAGCATGAAACACTTTCTAATGTCTAAAGGATGCAGCAAAAGTGAATTTCTAAGCACAACATTATTATATAACGTTCAATGAAATGAAAGCTTGTGGAGCTGGGGATTCAGAAGTTTACACATCAGAGCAAGTTCTCCTGTTGCATTGCACACTTTCAGCTCACGCATTGTTCTCATAAATTAATCAGTTTTACAGCAGCTGCTTCAATATCCGCAGCCATCACTTAATTTAACATTAACAGCTGTTTCTGTGCCGTAACAGCACGATACAAAGCAAATCATTTTTGTATACAGCCAGACATTACAAGTTTGCCTTAAGGGGCTGCAGCACAGTCTGTACTATATACACTATCTACTATATATGAAGAACTCTTTTCCAAAACGCTATGTATCCATTTTCAAAAATTAAGTGTTTTTATTTTGTTTCTCTGTCAATATCACTGAAATCCATGTTATAATGTTTAAAATTGTTATGGAAATAGCAGATAACATTAATCTAGTTCCTATTTTCCTGATGCTATCTTAAAATCAGATTGTAAAAAAAAAAAAAAAAATTGGAATTAAATAACTTTTATAGCGTTTTGGAAAAGAGTTCTTTATATAGAGATATTTTTGTTTCCATTACACAACCACACCTCAGACACTATCCTTCATTTATATGTCCATAAATGCCCAATTGCCCTACACACATCTGTTCATTCTCCTCATCACCTCATCCTCCTGCCCTCTTCTGTCTGCCATCTTCTCTTTTAGGTATTTAGAGGATCACTTGAGCCTGGGAGCCACAGCAGCTCCTCAGAGCAGCCTTCCCAAACCCACAGCCCCATAACCGATTTCATCATCATCATATTCATTATTCATCTCCATTTCCAGTTGTAGTATCAATAAACATAATTTCCACTTATTTGAGGTTATGGTCATTTTACTGTCGAACTGAACCACAGAGCAGGGATCCCAGCATGAGTCACACATGTAGAAATTTACACATGAAAACAAAAAATATACTCATAGTCTCTTATTTATGATAAATATTATATATAATGATTATTGAGCACTGTCACCTGTCCATGTGTGAGGAGTGATCATTTGCAGCCATATAAGGTTTTGAGAGAGATACTGTACAGACTGACCACAGCTTTATTTCATCAACACAAATATAACACACAACAGACATAAAAACTGGGTCACAATGACACGCGGTCTAGAGGGCAGCAGCCCATAAATTATAGTGGCAGAAACTTCAGAACTATCCACCCCTACCATATTAAAAGATCACCCTCTATAGTGAGGCTCCTTCCCTTTGAGCCCCATGGGACTTAATTACAAAAAAAAGTACACTCAATGACAAGACAGTTTTTTTTTAACCCCCTTTTGAATTATACTTATAAGATTTGTCAGTTTAAAAGATAATATTACAAGTCTGAAAATCACACTTTGCTGTAAAGCCACTGAGTTGCCAGATTGAAATGATATAAATAGACAGACTATGTGCCAAAACAATGATTTCGTCCTAGCTGTATCCATCCATGCTCCGTTCAGAGCTCTTGAACACACACAGTCATGGGAAAAAAAAAAATTAAACCATCAAAACGGTTATACATTCAAGTACTGATTCCTGTGTGTATCGCGTGATTAAAACAAACAGAAAAGAAAACATGGAATGTCTAAAAGCACTGTTTTTGGAAGTGCAATGTCATAGTTATTGATGTAGGAACTTAATTTTTGTTATTACCAAGAAAACATGGAAAATGGATATCAGCTCTTAAATTAAATTCTCATGTGCTATTTTTGTTGTTTTGATTATATTTGTCAAAACAAGACAGAAAAAAAAATTTGAAGAAAACAAGGGGTGGTCTAATATTTTTTTATATGCACCTCTATATTTATATACGACATTTGCAAGCAGATACAACAGGCAAATAACAAATAAAACAAATAAAAACAGATAGAAGGTCCTAGGGGCAAATACATTTTCAGGTCATCTATGAAACAGTGAAAAGAAATATTATGTCACTTAAAAATTAGCCTAAATGGCAACAAATACAGGGAATACAAAACAGGCCCTAAAATTGATCCCTGTGGCACTCCACAGCTGAAGGGCACAGCACCTGAACTGTGAGGGCCAAAGTGAACGGAGAAAAATCGCACTGACAGATATGACCTAAACCAATTTAAGGCGGTGCATTTGATGCCAGCGTAGTTATCAAAGCGGGAGAGCAAGTTGAGGTGATCTACAGTGTCGAAGGCAGCAGTTACATCTAAAAGCACTAAAACTGAGGAGCAGCCTGCATCAGCAGTCAAAAGAAGATCGTTAAAAACTCTACAAAGTGCAGCTTCGGTGCTGTGAATTCAATTCACTTCCATTCACTTTTATTGATAGAGCCCAATATCACAACAGTCACCTCACAGGACTTTACAGAAATTGATGAATTGATTAAAAAAACAAAACAAAAAACACTTAAATCTGGATCAAAATTTTTCTAAAGTGCTCTTTCCCTCCAGATGAAATTGCCACTGCAAATAGACCATTTTTCCAGTATTTTTGACACTAGGGGTAGTTTTGAAATGGGTCTGTGGTTACTAAGAACATCAGGATCCAGGTTGTGTTTTAGAGGCTGAAAAACAACGTCTTTAAAAGCACAAGGGAAGCAGCAGAAATCAAGGACACAATTCTCAATATAAGAAACCCAATTATATTAAGTACATCTTTCAAAGGTTTGGGGGTAATGCATTCCAGACGCCAGTCAGAAGGCCTTAACTTACTAACGATGCTGGACACCTGACAGACAGGCAGAGGTTTAGAATGACCAGGGGGCAAACACTACAGACAGAGCGGCCTGCTACTGTGAAAGCTGAAGCTGAGGCTCTGATAACAGACAGTTTATCAACAAAAAATGGGAGAGCATTTTCACACAAGTTGGCAGCCAGTTGCTGATCATTTTGGTGTTGACAATGTTTATCACCTGTGATGAGATATGCAGTCCACACTAAACTGGTGCCATTTTTTATCTGTAAAATCATCTTTGAAACTGACAAAAAATATATGTAAATGGCAGCAGAACTCAAACAGGATCGAAAAACCCATTGATCTCCTGTTACTGACTCATTAATTTTCCTTTATTTTCTAATCTTAGGTACCATGGAGCACAGCAGAAGAGGCACGATCTCACTTCTCTATACATTATAAAACTATGGCAAGTAACACATTTGATAAATATAGTGTATCAAAATTCAAATGTTACTATCCTGCTTACTAACATAACTTACATAGGACATATGAACATTATATATCCCAAAACCAGCCAATTGATGTATGTTTTTTTTCCATTTTTCAGCTGCACCTAGAGGAAGCAACTAACAGTATACCCTAAAATTAAAAAGTCAATAAAGCATTCAGTCACAGTGCAATTTAACCCGAAAAGACCTCAACAGCCACTGGCGAAAAAAGCATCTAATGTTCTAAAATACATTAATCCTATCAACACATGTGAATAACTCAGGTAAAATGCAGTTTCTCAGCTTTTCGTGGTCATCAGATATGACCCATTTTAACATTCAGAGGCTCCGTAGTGAACACAGAAACACTGTCACCTTCTGCAACATTGATAAAACCCATGTAATTTGACAAATGACAGTGGTTGTAGATGTTTGTTTTTAATGTTGAATTAATGATGCATTTTGTTGGGGGAAAAAAATCTTCAGTTTTCTTCTTTTGATATAATTACATATAGTATAGTCAATACTATACTAAAAATACTTAGACAAATGCAGAATGCAGAGGAAAATACAGGAAATGATGATAAACCACTTGGCAAAAGTTGAATATAGAGAGAAATGTATTCAAAAGTTGACAAAAATTATTTGTAATAATAATAAATAATTTCTAGGTGTTTAAGGGTTGGATTTTTACCTTGTGAATTATTAAAATGAATTGTGTGCATGTGTTGCTTACAAACTAAATAGCAAAGAGGAGGGTCTTATCATTATATACTGCACTGAGGTATCATGGTCCAGAGGCCTTTGGAGTCATTTTTAAGGCCTATTTTTGGTCCTCATAGAACTGTTTCTTATTGTATATTTTTGTTTTCCTGTATTTGGATTTATATAAATACGAAATGTGTGCGTGAAGAACCTTAAAGTTTCCATCTGGATTCGAACCAAAGACATTGTGCTTGTTATTATAAATACAATGCAACAGTAAATAACTATTGTATATATGTTTTCCTTCATCACTTTGACCAGGAAAGTGACATTATTTTAAATGCTTTCAATATTTTCTGAAGATCTTCTCCATCAACATCACTAATATCAGGAAATCCTAGCATCACTCTTTCCATGTGTAATCTTTCTTACTTTCAGTCCATTTAACACTTACCACAAGGAGCAGACTTCTCTTAGATTTGTCATCTTAATTTGCTGTCTTCATGGCAAACGTCCTACTTTTCTTTCCTCTAGTGTTCAAGTTCTCCAAACCATCGGCTGTGACATTTTTCCATCCAGTGATCCATCAGCTGAACTATGAGCCAAGTTCCGTGCCCTTTATTGCCACACCTCAGCTCTAAAGCTCCATGTGCAGTAACCTCCACCGACAAGCATGGAAATTATGGTTGTGGATCAGTTAGTGCTGATTTTCAACCGGCAACAGCATCCTTTAAAAAGTGAATTAAACATACTTGTGTGTCTGGATCTCTTCTGATCATCAGATTCTGATCATTGAGATGAACTGATGAATACCTTGAGGTCAGACTAAGCTTGGGCCTGTTCCCCAATATGAACTAAATAATATTACCACCACGCAGACCAGAATAAATTAACTTTTCAAGCGCACCATGTCAACTTCTACAGCGAAATACTTCCAAGTTTATAACCAGGAAATTGACCTCAAACCACAGTCAAAGTGATGAATTGTCAGTGGTAAACTGTGACCACTGTTATTACACCAGAGTTCAAAGTATGCACTTTATGATTTAGCTTCAACACGGTTTTAATGTTCTAGACTTACGTACTGCATGTCAGTTACAATATCCAGAAAATACAGTCTTAAATGTTTGTGCCATTATTGACCTGCAACAGCATTTTATTATAATATATTTACCAATGAGCTTCAGTACCTGGTTAATATGATGATACATGATATGACCTTCAGGAGTTGATCTGCATAAATCAACACAGAGCAGATTTGTGCGTGTGTGTGTGCGTGTGTGTGTGTGTGTGTGTGTGTGTGTGTGTATGTGTGTGTGTGTGTGTGTGTGTGTGTAGGGGATGTTCTTGCAAAGGCAACACAGTTTGTGTGCTTCAAATTCAGTCTGTATTTATCTGTAGTGTTTTCACTGAATATTTGAAATATTTGAAATGAGAGAGTCACAGGTCTTGCCAAGTTGTTTTGACATATTTAGTCTAGAAATACAGCCCAAAAGACACATGACAG
Source organism: Maxillicosta whitleyi (assembly GCA_029822895.1). Lineage (NCBI taxonomy): Eukaryota > Metazoa > Chordata > Actinopteri > Perciformes > Neosebastidae > Maxillicosta > Maxillicosta whitleyi. Next base: position 11,975,014 of record JAPSES010000211.1, on the reverse strand, counting down.
GAAGCTGAGTAGTAACAGAATATGCAACTAACTTAAACCATGATTTTTTTTCTTGAGCCTTGCATGCATCCTCTATCATCCCCTCAGTACATGCATGCTCACATGGCCAAACCTCCTGACTGAAAGTAGGCTTAACTTCAGTTTTAATCTGTAACCGTATAGGTCTGGGGTAAACTTTCTTGCACTCTGTAGCTCTATATAAACCTTTATAAATGCATGGTTTTATACATCATTATACAACTTCTGTGAAATGATGAGTTTTCATTAAAACACTAATTAATTCTCAATTTACTCCAACTTTTTTGTACTTTCAGAAGCTATGTCATCGTTTATATCTCTTGTGAAGAACTGTAATTATTTCCTTGTTATTATAACAATATATCCAGTAAAGTGTAATGTGGATTTAATGTAGCTCATCAAGAAAAAAAAAAGACCATTTATTGACTGACGTCTTGCACTGAGGTCATTCCAAATGCGTAAGTCACATCATTAGATTTAATGTATTATTATTCCTCTTTTTCCTCGTTTTTTTAATTCCCATAGCTGCTAAATCATCTTCAGTCGTTATGTTACTGCTTTCAAATTCCAGTGGATCTGCCATTTTCCAAGCCAAAACCCACAAAAAGAGGGAATGATTCTCTGGCATAAATAGGACCAGAGGCCTTTCCCACAAAGTTTGCAATTGTGTGCTGCTGGAAATTTAAGGAGAAACACAGTAGCAGACAAATCCCTCTTCACTTTTCAGAAACTAAACCATGATAAACTCTGTGGCTATGATAAATAATCAAAAAAAAAAAAAGTATTTTCTTACATTTTAATTAACTTGTGTAGTACAAATTGGCTCATTGTTTACGTTTAGTGCTGTGATTGTAATTGTTTTTACTTACAATGTTGTGTAAAATTTCTTGGCCACTAGGTTTGTTATTTTACTAAAGCTATAATGAGAACACAGGTGCACTACTCAGTCTGTATTAAGATCCAGGATACAGAGGAAATATGAGCAGCATTAAAAACAAAGGTATCAGGAAAAAACAACTTCTACACACCGAAGTGTACAGTATTAATATGACCTCCTTCTGTGCTTAGCATGTCTTTAAGTCTTTAAGTGATTTTCTGCATTAATTTTCTGCTCTTGGTCACATTGAAAAAAATAATTATGCCTGTAAAAGCCATTTGGTTCAGGGTTTTTGTGTGTTTTAGTATGGTGCATTTTCTTGTGTCTGAATAAAAGAGATTATAGGGGAAAAAAAACATGTGTATACACATTACAAACCTGCAAAAGAAAAGCTCAAGACTTTTGCACAGAACTGTAGATGATGTTAAATAGAAATGAAAGCGGAAAAAGAACATAGTTTTGATTTATGTTTTATCCAATTATGAATAAAAACGAATTTTTATTCTTGTAATTTCACATAAACTGTTCACTTTCTGCACAGTTTCCTTACACAGATAACATTTTAGTTGCTTTTCCATTCCCGTCATTATAATCCTGAAAGCCTTCTGATGAATCCTGCCACTAAATTTGAATGCATCTGTGCAGTTTGCATAACACACATGCAGAGAAGGAAATGTGTGTTCATGGGCATCAGTGGAATGTCACATATGGATATTAACATAGGCATCACACAGCGTTGCCAATAAAATTTCAACTGCATATGTTGGCTTTTCTGCAAGTGTGTGGGAAGATAATGATTTGTTGTCTCTCATAATAACAAGATGTCTATCAGAATATGGCTGTATAAAAATTGCAGTAGGTAGGTTTATCTCTTATGTCACATGAGCAAGGCTTTCCTAAAGCTCTCCACAAATGAGTCATAAATCCAGTGTGAGATACCGTTTGATACAGATGATAAAAATGCATTTTGACAGCACATAGGCTGATTTTCTAGCCTCCTCTGGTCTTAGGCTCATGTCTGAAATATTTCAACCCTTTCATTTACCATCACTACCAGAGGGTATTGTCTTGCTGATGAGACAAGTTTGTGTCGGTGTTTAATTTTCTCTTCTCTTTTGTTGTTGTTGTTCCTTGAGCTATATGATATACCACGCGGTTGCACAAATTGTTTTTGTGTGTTTTCAATCACTTTGCTCTAAAAAATTAATTTCACGCTGATATTTTGCCTGTAACACTAATAATTTACGTCTTTGTTGCCTCTTTGTTGTTTAGTGGGTTTTTTTATATATATATATAAGCAACTGTTTTCGTTAAAACTTCTAGTCATTTATACAATACACTTAGGACGCATATGTTTTTCTTAGAATGCTTCAGATCCATGATTCAGAACAGATCTGGGGGTTCATACTCTGAAAACATCGGGGTTCCGACCGCCGACACAAGCTTTACATTACTGATGCACTCGGCCACCTTGTGGTGGCGAGGATTTACTGAACCAGGGACAGATATAACAGTAGCTTATGCGCCGTGGTGCTTGCCATTTCCATTCTTACCAGAGATGAAGATGGAGCCTTTAATCCTTCGCATCTTTTTTGCCAGAATATTTTAACTGCACATTTCACTTCTGACACTGAAAGAAAATACACACTTTTTTCTTTTTTTTTTGGGTTTTTTTGGGTTTTTTTTTTTTTTTTTTTTTGAGGATTTATTCAGTCTAGGAGTTTGGTTTTGGAGAATTACCTTTGACGTGTGATGTGCATTTTAGACCCAAGCGCAGCTGCTTTGTAGGTCAAAGGTGTCTTATTTACATTGTTTTTGTTTTTACATTTTTTCCCCCAAATGTGGCATGTTATTTAGAATCTTTTAAAGATCTGCTGTTTTTTTCCCTCCCTGGACTCACGGATGCAGTTTTAGGAAGCATGGATGGTTAAACTCAACCTTAGTATAACAAGAAAATGTTTTGAGCATCTTTACATTTTTCCTTTGTCTTGTCACTTGTGAAAAGAAAAGGAAGTGTTTTTCTCCAGAGACCCTCCAGGTGACTTTTGCAGCCATTGCATGACTGCACAACCCTGACGCATCTGCAGAGGACAAGACTGCGGCAATGGAAAGTATCTTGAATGAAAGCGACTTTTGGCAATTCAATGAATCCTGGAGGAACTCAAGTTTAATCAATGGAACGGGGGGTTTCAATCAGACGAACCCCCTGAAGCGGAATGAAGAGGTGGCGAAGGTGGAGGTGACAGTGCTCGCCCTGGTGTTGTTTCTTGCGCTGGCGGGGAACCTGTGCGTCCTGCTGGCCATCCACACCACCAAACACAGCCAGTCTCGCATGTATTACTTCATGAAACACCTTAGCATCGCTGACCTGGTTGTGGCTTTTTTTCAAGTTCTCCCTCAACTTATATGGGACATAACATTTCGGTTTTATGGACCGGACATTTTGTGCAGGCTCGTGAAATACTTACAGGTCGTCGGAATGTTCGCCTCCACTTACATGTTAGTTTTGATGTCCGTAGACAGGTGTTTGGCGATTTGTCAGCCCCTGCGTTCTTTGCACAGGAGAAAAGATCGTTTTTATGTCATATTTTCGTGGGTCCTGAGCCTGCTCTTCAGCATCCCACAGATGTTCATCTTTTCCCTCAGAGAGGTTGGCTCTGCCGGGTCGGGAGTGTATGACTGCTGGGGTGACTTCGTGCAGCCTTGGGGAGCCAAAGCTTACATCACTTGGATCAGTCTCACTATATATATCATTCCAGTTGCTATATTGAGCATCTGCTACGGGTTAATAAGCTTCAAAATATGGCAAAACTTTAAACTGAAAACCAAACGGGAGCAGTGTATAAGCCTGACGCCCAAAACCTCCAAGGGCAACACACTGGCGCGTGTGAGCAGCGTCAGGCTCATCTCCAAGGCGAAGATAACCACAGTGAAAATGACTTTTGTCATCGTCGTGGCTTATATTGTCTGTTGGACCCCTTTTTTCTCTGTCCAGATGTGGTCTGCGTGGGATCCAGCTGCACCCCGAGAGGGTAGGTCAATGTTTGAACTTTAACGTTCACTCCCGTGCGCATCAGTGCGCAAAGTCAGGTGCACTGTAAACATTAATACTCATATCAAAACATTTAATTTAACACCTGTGCATTTTTTTTTCATTCCTCTGTCCATTCTGTAGACAACACTAATTGATGCAAATGTTTGGAGGTTGTGTCAGCCTTCAGCGTGCGCTTCAGCACTGTTACGCACAAGGATGCGCGCAATCTTATACAGTGAGAATAAAATGAAAAAGCAAATACAGCAAATTGACTTGTGCTTTTCCTCGGTATGGAATGCATTCTTGCTTTAGGGGTCATTCTTGGACATCGGAGCTCTGTGTCAGCTCAAACAGAGAGCCAGGGTGCGGTAACAGTCTCCGATCCGAATCTCTGAAAAGGCACCGTGGATGAGTTCTCGCCTTAGGAAAAAATCAAACCACATTTGGTTTATTCTTTCAGTTGATTTCATATTGTGTCATTGCAGACGTATCAAAATAACCGTTGTTTCTGAGTCACCCATGTTTACCAAACTGATATTACAATAAAAATGACATGTTAGAACATATCATCTCCCCCTGTTATTCACTGACTGACCTGTCAGAGGGTGAAGGGGTTGTTAATCACCTTTTACCTCTAAAATATACAGTTAATGCAGACTACTATGCTTCTATTTTTCATGTTAAAAATCGCAGAATATTAATGCACCTGTTGCGTGATCAGAAAAAAATACTGAGTGGCTGTTCAAAGAAGGACAGAGGTGCGTACAAAGTGGTGTGTGTTTCCTCGGACCCTGCTGTGGCTGCACACACAGACTGACGGCTAATCATTAATCAAATTAGTGTGCACGACCGCGCGCCAAGCAGCCTATTTGTGCCTTCAGGACACGTTCGAGATCCTCGTTGACATTTAACCACAATGGGCCACTGTATGTGCTCTCTATATGTATCGACCTGCTGGTCACACCCTTCCACAACAGAGGGTTTAATGCGACTACCTGACGTCACAGCTGAAACATGGTTTATTTTCTGATCTTTAATTACGCTGAGGTAGAAGTGAGCCAAAGTCACAAATGAATATTAGACTTTGTGTCGTGTTTAACCCAGTGTTACTTTTATGGCAGTTCTCAAATGATCCCCCCCTCTCTATTTATTTAACCTTTCTTAACTGATTATCATATCACCATTTATTATAATATTACCCTCTGTATTTTACATATTTCAATGAAAATAACGTATTTTCCTATGTTTAATTTACTAATTATGTAGATATTCATAGAAGCTCAGATTAAATCTGAATCTAAATTTTTGAAACAGAGAAAACTGAAGAAAAGGTGGCTTTTTCTGTAAAATACATTATTAATTGAACGTTAAAAAAAAAAGTGTATCCATCCACTGTCAGTGATCCATGGGTTTTATTGGTAAAACAATGTTGTAGAAGATGACAGTGTTTCCACAGTAACTATGGAGCCTCTGAACATCAGAATGAGTCATGTCTGATGACCGTCAAAAGATAAAGAACTGTATTTTACACCAATTATTTACATGTACTGATAGTATCATTGGACCAACGGGCATTGAATAGTTTAGATGTTTTGATGGTTTAGGGTTGTGTTTGGGTCTTGGG
>JAPSES010000211.1:11930680-11966144 GCA_029822895.1 Maxillicosta whitleyi | reverse complement strand
GAGAAAACATGAGTCTCCATCTGGTGGATATTTGTTATTATTACCACAGCAACGCCAATGATAACTAATAGAGAATCCTGTAAAAAATTCCTGGATCCAGACAGTTAAAAATTTAATCATCTGTTCCTTGTCTCAGAGCGAACATTTCCTGAGAATTTCATTAGGTTTGGTCAATAATTAACTGAGATACTGAAAAACAAATTTTTTGGTCCCATTGACCTCAATGTTAATGAAAATTTCAAAGTGATCCAGAATCCAGGATTTCTTCCAGATCACCTACAAAAGTTAATCATTTATTCCTTGTGCCATTACCAACAAATCTTGAAAAATTCATTAAAATCCGTCCATGACTTTTCGAGTTATGTTGCTAACGAACGAACAGACAAACAAACAGACAAACAAACCCAGGCAAAAACATAACCTCCTTGGCGGAGGTAATAAAACTGTCTCTTACAACTGTCTCCTGCTGCATGAGCTCATAGTTGACATTATAGCTCTGTTATCTTATCTCTTTTTTTAGACAGAAAACAGCCACAGTAATGCCAAAAATCTCCCTGTTTTCTGTTTGTCTAAAGATTTGTTTTGAATCGTCCAAAGAAGGATTAATGGTCACAGTTGAGGCTGAAGTATAAATCAACATGAGTCGAACATAGTGAACATAATAACACTTTGCCACATCGACTCTTAATTTGCTAGACCCACATTTATTAATCTTTGGTGCATTTGTTTGTGTATTTGGACCCTAATAGTTCATAAAGTTGGAATTTGAACCCAGGTGCTGCAAAGCTATCTTTATATTCATTTCAATTCTCTCTTAATTTGTTATGTTTTATAACTATTTATATTACGACATGATTTTTTTGTCAGCAGCAGTGGTTGCAGTTCATACTGAAGTTATGTCCAAACTTTGAGCCGATTACCTAAAATGTTCAGTTGTTGGACAGGACAGAGCAGCACAGCTGACAACCTGAAGGGGGTGGGTGTGATGTGGCTCATTTGCATTTAAAGGGCCAACGCTCAAAACAACCTTTTTCCTGTCATTAGTCAGAAATAGGTTTGAACATGGACCTGTGGAGTTGAATTAATGAAGAATTCAGACCCATTTATGTAGATGTTTTAAAATACATAATTCCATTTAAAAAAAAAAAAAAAAAGCATATAATATATATATATAATATAATTTTATAAATAAATATGACTCTTTTATAGTTGTTTTTTGGTGATTCTTGTCCCTTCTCGTCACTTTCTGACTGCTCAAACATCCAGTGGCATTAGGTGTCCTCACCATGGTAGACCACCAGACTCTACTCCCTCTAGTGGTCACGTAAACCACTCACATTCTCAACATGAATAGACTTAGTTCCAATTTCTACAATCCAACTCACTGGCATTTTTTTTTTTTTTAAACTTCAGACCTGTTTTTCTAAACATTAATGATAATTTAGCAAATTTTTAATATTTGAAAATATTAATAATACATGCAGCCCCTTTCCCTGGGTTTTAATCTTCATTATATTTGTCACATATTCTGATGCCTCATTGATCCAATCCCGTTACATATCTCAGTACAGTTAATATCTCTCCTCTCTCTCCTTTCCTGCAGCCATGCCCTTCATCATCTCCATGCTACTAGCCAGCCTCAACAGCTGCTGTAACCCCTGGATCTACATGTGCTTCGCAGGCCATTTGTTCCAGGATCTTAGGCAGAACTTTCTGTGCTGTTCCACCCGCTACCTCAAGTCATCCCAGTGTCACTGTGAGCGCGACTTTGACTCCAGCCACAAGAGCAACTCCTCAACCTTTGTTATTAAAAGCACTAGCAGCCAGAGGAGCATCACACAGACTTCTAGTACATAAGCTCCTGCCTGTTTCTCACTCCTTCAAGCTGCTTTATACCTGCCTTTCGCCACATCCCCTCACCCATAAAATACCCAGCACTCCTTTGGATACCTCGTATCTTATGGCTTTCTGTTGAAATCCACACAGTTCTAGTTTACAGTACATTACACAGAGAAGTGAAACTGGATTGGGTTATAGAGATTAGATTAGACTTAGTCTGGAAAAATATAGTTAATAAACACTCATTAGATAATCATGGACCAAGCTCTGCAGTCAACTGGATCTTCTGTCTGTTTGGTTTGTACTTTTTTCTCCTCATACATATGTATATTTATATAGTTTTGGTGCAAAAAGAGAATAAGGAAAAGAGTATTGTTAAACCCTTTCCAATATATTATTGATTCAGTTGTGGTCACCAGCAAAGCTTTTGGATCTTGTTTGTCTGTCTGTGTTATGACGAAAGTGATTAAGCACACTTGCTATGAATATTGTGTACTATGTTGTTCACTTTGTTATATTTGCAATGGATTGCATTCATGTAAACTGTTACTTGACATTGTTAGATGTGAGATATTATGGTTGTCATTGCTTAAACTTAAAAAAAAATATTAAAAAAGACTAAAAACTGCATAACTAAGCTCAGTGATGACTTATTCATGGCCGCACTGATCCTATACTGATTAGCCCCTTTAGAGTGAAGTCTTCAGAAGAGATCCTTGGCAGGGGGCTGTTAGTGTTTGCATTGGGATGTTTGTCCATGCACTAACGTTTCTGAGTTCCTGCGAATTCTTGGCAGCACATTGAATCTTTGAACATCCTGTTATGCCTCAAATGCATAATTGAGTTGAAACTTGGGAGTGTGCGAACCAGTGGCGTGTACTAAACTGTTTCTGGAAGTGTCTCTGTATCATGCATTTTTCTGCAAGAAGTGATAATAAAATAAACCATGGCAAGCTTCTCTCTGTTATTTTTCTTTTTCTCAGAGATAATTAAGCATGAGACTGCCGTTAAGTCCTATTACTTTAGTGAAACTACTTCAGAATTAATTGTCCTTTTGTCTTAAAACTGACATTTAATCAAAATCAATTATCATAGCAGTGATCTGAATAAAAGCAAGAATTAATTCCACATTTTATACAATTCAAATCACTCTGCCCTTTTGATATTCATAATTGTTTAATTGGAATACACTGTCATCTCTATTTCTTACAGTAGTCTTCAATTTTCCTGATCATTTGTCTTTCTGTCATTTATGCTGAGAACTCATAATGTAAGACAAGAAAGTTCAACAACAGCTGAAACTGCAGCCTCAGATGTTTATGATCAGTAGAGGCTTCATAGTGGGATATAAAATAAGAATCCTGGGATATTAGTCTGTGAATGTCTTATTACATTGAATTAGTTTAATGATCAAAACAATACAAAGAAACATTTCCAGAAAATGTTAAATCTAAAATGTTAATAAAAAGTTTATGACAATCCTGCATCTGCTTTCAATCAAATTTTAATAAACCACATTATACACATTTGGTATGAATTAATTTTAATTCCATCATACCTTGATAAATAATTTATAGAAAGAAAAAAAGCAAACATATTTAATGTCTGTTGTTGAAAAGATCTGTTCATTCAGAAATACAGTACTTTTATTTTTTATTTATTTATTTTAGAATTACTCATTTAATTATGTGGATAAACACAAGTTGGTTATGAAAATCTACTTTGAAAAAAAAAAAAAGAAAAACCCATAAACATCAATATGATTGCTTATTTCCACTAAACCTTCATGCTGTGTTGAGTTTGAGGAGTTTGTCAAATAAATGGACATTAATGGTAAAATATAAGGAAAAGCCATTAATGATGTTTGTATGACATTTCATAACATAACCTCGGCAAATAAATGATGCTGAGTAACGAAAGTGTTTAATGCAGGAGATCATTAATTATGATAATGCTTTTGAAGTGTTTTTAATTTAGAAAAAAAAAAAAAACATTTTATTAACACAAAATGTGGGTTTATTTTTACTTTAATAGCCTAAATAATTTCAGTAATTGCAACCAAATGGCCCAAATGAAACACAATGAAGCTATAGAGCAAAACAGGAAGTGCACGGTGACACAGAATTATTCATCTTTTACACATTTTATAAACATTACTGTTGTGTGTCTTTATATATTAAAAATACACAACAGCAACCTCTAGTGGGTGACTGTTCCCACGTCACTGACATGACATAGACATATTTTAAAGCCTTTGACAAAAAATAATAATTTATTTTTTGACTTATAATACAAATAAAACACTTGAAATCTAACATCTAATAGGATGTAAAACTTTGTCACATGGACAATCTCAACTGCAGTTTCAGATTTAATAGCAAAGTTATTTTCTGACAAAAATAATAACACTTCTCATTGAAATGGATGTCATGGACAGGCTTTTTAAAATGAACTCCATCAGTAGTTAGGCCGATGCTTGTGTACATGTACGAGAGTGAAATATGCAAACAGGCGTGTTTTACATTCCACTTACACACACTGATAGAGAATAATTTATCTACATGGTTGGTTTCAAACGCTCGTCTAATAGGTCGTTAATTCCTGTGGAGTCATTACAAATACATGGAAAACACACCAGAACATAATATATTTTAACAACATAGACATCAGACGGTACTCACAAAGTGTTTGTGTTAACAAAACATTTTCAATTCCAAGTCACTGTTATGTTCTTTTTCCTAATGTTTAAGCTACTACATGCTTTTGCTCTACATGATTGTCAGTATAAAGTCAAACATTACCACTCACAGCAACACAGACGACACTGGTGTAATTTTAAAAATGGCCAAATATTATGCATTCAGGCTTATGTCCACAGGTGAAGCAGTGTTGGGAAGTTCATTAGTCATTGTCTGAGCTTTTTGTTACATGTGAGAGCGCACAGCTCCTCCACATGGCAGGCAGCACTTTCCTCCCTCAGCGAGGAGCGCTGAGGCTTCCAGGAGTGCCAGAGCTGTCACAGAGCCATGCTGCCTGCTGCAGCTGTCATAGAGCTTCTGGTGACGGAGGCCACACTGGGTATGTCAGGACTCAGAGCACTGAGCTTGAGGACAGTAGGGCGGGGACAGCGTGTTATGAGAGAAGGAGGAATGGGAGTATGAGGGAGTAAGCCGAACGCCAAGATTGATCTTGTGATGTATAAAAAGATACCACATTTGTTTCCATCATACTAAAACACTGAGTGAGTTCCTAGACTTCTTTTCGCAGCGCTACACGCACATTGCTGAAGATCTTGCCCAGAGCTTCGAAAAATGGATCACAGAAGGTCTGGATACAGAGAGAGTAGATGCGGCTGATACACTGTGACTCAATCAGACAGCTCTTGATGCAGGGAACCACAGCCCAGATGTGGCAGAATGAGATGCAGGCAAACAGGAAACCCCAGAGCAGGGCCACGGGGATCCCAAAGACAGCAGACAAGATGCGGTAGCACCAGTACTTGGACACAGTGAAGGTGGTATAGCTCAGTTTCCACACCCCATCCAGGCTGTGTGTACCATCAGGTTCAGCTATGACGTCCTCAAACTCCACCTGGAATTTAAAACAGATTATTATTGCTATTAATCCTAGAAGGCACACAGGCTTTTATGTTCCCTTTCCATCAGGCATCTGTGAGCTCCACGTAATAGGTGCATGACAATGTTAAAAGTGTTAAGATGATGTTTGCAGAACTACAGGGGATGAAGGCGAATTTATGCAGAGAAACCAATTATCTGGTGCTGTTCACAGAAATAAAAAATCCTAATGTGAGGCATACAGACAAATCTTTGAAGTGGCTTTTAATGCTGCACCCAAAATGTGTCAGAATGGAGTTTTTATGACTTAAAAGCTCCATTTTGACACATTTTAGCATCTAAAGTTCCCCTTATGTAAAATGCATGAGCGTAAGAATGCATTGCTGTTTTAAATTTCTGGGATCTGTCACCTGCTGGTTTGGAAAACCTGGCTCTCTCCTCCTCAGCTGAGACTCTGCTGTGAAATAATAATTAATTTGACAGTAATCACGACTGATGAACGCGCTACAAATCTAAACCATTTTGTTTTTCTTCCAGACCACTGGATAGGATCAGTAGGAGGGGTAACGACTTGTCGTGTATTTCCTGTAGAGATAGCGGCAGAGATCATCCCCTGAATGAATGAATGGTCATGCACTGCTTTATATTTTCTCTGCACGATCTAGTCTGTTTGATCCTATTCAATTTCTGTGAAAAGAACAGCAGTTTTCAATCAATGGACGCATGAGATTTTCTTGGTAAAATGCAATTAGGGAAACATTGTAAATGGTTCAAGAGATTTTACCAGTTCACTGTGTTTTATCATAGAAAATTCATCTCAGCAGAATGTGGTCTCATCAATAACTGTAAGTAAGAATTAGTGTAGTGTGGCAACTCTAAGTGCTAGTGTCTCACTTAATTTATCAAAACTCTGTGTAAGCTACAGTTGGTTATGAGAATAGACAGTAGGCCTCTAGATTGTTTCACACTGAACCCAGCAGACACAAAACATACAGTATGTTCTACTTACACCTCATCACTTACTTCATTTATACAGTGTTTAATACAAATATATATTCAGTGTTATCCTTTCTTAAAATATTTCATTCAACATGGCAACAGTTACAATATAAACTTGTCAAACCTAAATAAAATGTGATAGCACAGTATCAGTTTCACACTCTTCTGCCAACAAAAATAAACTCTATGTTCTGCACACAGAACACAAATAGCTCTTGGTCTATTTAGGGATTTTCCAGACAGCGATACAGAATGATCTCCTGTCTTTGTTCCTAATAACCTCTTTATACACTATCTTCACAGGGGTGTCCATTCATGCCAAAACAGGGTTTTTACATTTACATTTATCCTGGTTATGATAGGGGGCTGCACAAACCTTCACCACGTCCTCGTTGATCTGCTTGGGGTCTCTGTTAATTAGATCGATTTCCTTGGTGTGGCTGTCCTTAACAATCTTTTCTTCATTGATATTGTACTGGTACTGATCCGCCATGGTGGGGCTACAGGTCCTGGACGGGCCGGAGACAGATTGTGTGTAAATCTTCTTGAATCAAACTGCACACAGCCGCCTCAGTTCACTTGTGAACCCCTGTATCACCACTGCGACGCTCCCACTGACATGCCAGTGGACAGCTGCTGCAGACGTACTGGTAAAAATGGAGGCCTGACCCCCGCCCTGCACACACAGAGGTAGCCACACACACACACACACACAGGGTACACACACAAATATACACACTCATGCACACAATGTAATGCACAAAGACAGAAAAGGCATGCCTTAAAGGAGAACCCAGGCTTGTGTCACATTTCACATAGGGTTGTGGGGCAGGATGGGTTGGGTTTACACAGTGGCACGAACTTCCACTCCAGAGTGAGGCAGTGAGCACAAACACACCTCCATACTCCGTATACAGGCTCTATAGGGCTCAGTGGAAAGCATTAACAAGTATTTTGGGCAGTTATTGTTGGTCTAAAGTGGTCTTAAGTTGGTCTTATTTAGTAAAAATCAGCATCTTATATATAAAACTAAAAAAAAAAAACATTTTAGGAGTTAAAATATATATTGTAGCTCATCTCCAATTAGTGGTTTGTAGACTCATCACTTGAACTGGACACCAATCTTGAAAATGTCTAATCTTCTTAGTGGTATGAGAAGTCTTTACGTAATCCGCCAATTATTTGGTTTTATTTCCTTTTAATTTAATTTCCCGCAGAGGATAATTAAAGTTAATCTCGTCTCATCTCATTTCCTGCTGTCTTTTTTTTTTTTTTTTTGTTAAAGTCAGTAGCACAAAGTCACTTTTGGTCTTAAAATTGAGTCAATTTCCAAATCAGCCCACACACAACAATGTTGTTTTTCCTACTTCACAGTTTATCAGATATGTGTTTTGTTGGAAAAAACATGTATCTATTGTAGCTATATCATTTCCTAAATACACCAAACACTGCAATTCAATAATGCAAAATTGAAGAACCAAATCATAATAAGTAGCCTGCCACAGAAAAGTAGATGGAAGGTTTTTGAGGCTCAGATATAGATATTCTATTTTGGGTTAAAAATAAAAGTATTTTAAAAATTGGTCTTGTATCTGATTTGTACAACAGCAACACAATACATCATTTAAGTGTTGTTGTTGTTTTTTTATTTATTTCCCAATATCTACCTCCTCTGCATGATTGCTTCTGTCTATAAATCAATGCTCACGCTGCTGTTCAGACAGAGAAACAATACATACTTAAATAATGATAAATGAAAGGCAATAATAACACACAACTCTATTTAAGTTGTACATACAACACTGGTGAGTCATTTAGGACTGAGTATCTTGTCCAAGGACACTGTGACATGCTAACAGGAGGAGCTGTGGATCAAACTTCCAACCTTTATGGTTAACTCATTCTACAGTTCCAGCAACAGTGCTTCTATTAGTTAATTAAGTGATATATTAATAATGGCTATTACTGCATTAATCACTGCCAAAAAGATAAGCAAAAGCAGCGCTCAATTCAATATTCATCCACACACCAATGTTCCAAGAATATGAAAACATGGCATGTTTCATCATATTATAGACAGAAAACCAACAGCTACTGCTTTTGCAAGATAGCATAAGTTATTCTGAATGATCTAAAAAAAAAAAAAAACTTAAAAAAACAGAAAAGATAGAAGGAAACATCATGATCTGAGTGAATGGCGTAACACAGATAACCCACAACATCAGATATAATTGAGGATGACCCCCCCCACACACACACACACACACACACACACACAAATACTAAATCAATATCTGAATGTAACACGTCATCTGGGAGTATCTACAAAAAGATCTGAGATCAACAGAACTTTCTAAAGTATTTAAAGAGAATGATCTGTGTTCCCTCTCAGTCCCAGCAGACAAGTATTTACTTCAAGACAGATGTAGTTTATAAGCAGAATGCAGGCACAAACCAAAATATTTAATAGAGATGGAGCAGCATAGAGAAAACATCCACCATTTCATTGAAAATTATTTGTCATTCACATTTGTAAGAGGATATAACCTTGAAGTCTGTTCATTCAGTGAGTTTTGTATCGTGCAGAGCAGGACCAAAATTCAGTAAAAGGAACAAAACTGAACATTTCTGAGATTGTAGTTCCAAGGTTTATTGAATATAAAGCACTGCAGGACAGAAACTTCAAAATCTTGATCCATTATTCAGAACGGAAATGAGTCTATAGATGATCGTCACCTGCTTTTGACAACAAGAAGCCTGACCTTCACCTCTGACATCTAATAAAAGATACAAAGTATTTCTCCAACTTCTTCTAACTTATTAGATCTGCAAATCAACTTGTTTGGAACGTAACACTGTACACTTCCCTGCAGACATCCAGACAATGCATGATAATATAAAGACAATAAAGGGTTGTTTGTGCTACCCAGAAATACAATCAGCATATGTTTTTTTAATGGTTTTGTTTATTAGGATATTTGATTATGTCATTATTACTACAGCAAAAGCAGGCCTCCGGTGTCGTGTTTCCATTTTCCTGTATTACATGCTAAATATATTTGTGAATGCTAATGTTTGTTTGCTTATGCAATGTCCCAATGAAAGAGCTGAGAGGTGCGCTGAACAGAAATGCAATTTAGCCAGAGGGAGTCTAAAGCAGAACAATTACAATATTCTCTCTTCAAAAAAACTGCTGTATAATTGCAACCTCAACAATTACATATACAGTATACCTGCTGAATATATATCTGTCGCTTGAATTTCTCAGTGTCTTATGGTGAGATAGTTTACACAGTGTGGAACCAAAGCCTGCTCAGATGTTTCAGAATTCAGCAAGGCGTATACATAAAATTCAATAGTCCCTTAAAATAAATGTGATTCATTCTTCCTTGGCTGTGCAGTTGTTGCTATCAGTCATAGCTTTCTATATCAGCGTGTTGGATAAACAAACTCATGGAGTGTGGTGTTGCCACAGCAAAGGGGAGTGGAGGAGGTACTGAGATAGTCCCCCTGTTAAAACTGGTGCAAGGTCTCAAAGCACCAGCACCTCCCTGTTGCTATTTATCTCAATCAGTGGAGTGTACGAACAGTACAGGAAGCGTGACTTTAGGGTTGGGATTGGTTTTCCTTACCCCAGTTCCCTGGTGGTGGAGACTGGGGCAAGTTGCGGGTGGTGGAATGGGATCAGAGTGCATGTGATCAGGAGCCAACCCAATTATAAGAGTATTCCTGGCGTGGCAGTGTAGGGAGAAGAGGCCAGTTAGGCATGAAAGCAAGGACAGAAATAGCTCAGCAGAAAGCCAGGGTGGGCATACCTCTGCCGCTATGGGTGTCAGAGCAATCAGCTGATGCTGCACTGGCTCCTGTCTTTCATTTAATGTACATGCACGGCACTCAGACCCACATACAGATGCCTTATATAGATGTAAGTATCAGTACTTTGGGTGTGTTTACAAGTATCAGTGGTACTTTGACATAAACAAGTCAGTACTGATCTGTTTGATTGCTACATTTACCACTATATTTGTCATGAGTTGATTTAATTGAAGTCATTTTTATGGGATTTTATGAGATATGTCAATACAGAACTCAAATTCCAAGTGTTGTGATTTTGTTTTTTCATTGTGCTGTGATGACTAAATGCACAGAACTCATGAACCTCAATCAGAAAATGTAAGATTAGATGTAATAATACAGTGCTGTGCAGAATTATCAGGCCACATTTAATTTTTCCATCTTTTGAAATGAGCGTGGATATTTATTTCTCATTCCCCATTTAAATGCAAGAAAATACATGTACACAGTTTTAAAAAGGCACAAAAATCAGAAATAACCAACAACCATGGGGAAAGAAAATCTGTATTACTGTGATTAGCCCCATTTTCCTAACAAAAAGTACCCCAAACACTAAGAACCATCTGTGTGTGGAATGAAAGAATGTAAAACCTCTGATGATTAGAGCAGTAAGTCTCATATAAAGACACAGTAAAGATTTCAAGACATGTTAAACATGAAGAAAAGTTTAATTAAATACTTGGGTTTTAGTCTGCTTTTTTTCACAAGTTTTTTTTAAATTTTTTTTTTATTGCAGACTCATTTTGCTTGTATCTTGACATAGAGACTGAAAAATGCTTATACGGTCATTATAACCTTGGTAAAACAACAAACCTGATAGCGGTCTAAGTTTTCTCTGGATTCTTAATATAAAACTATGTATATTTTGATCGTCGATAATTGCTTTGGATTCTCCGTCAAATTCACAGCATATTCTTTCTTTCTTTCTGTTACAACAAAAGTAATGAAACTTACAAAAATAAGAAGAAAAGTAGTAGCTCTAAGTTTTTTTTTTTTGTATCTTTGTTATAGCTGTGATGCTTGATTTCATATGCAAAAACCCTTTTAGTCAATACAAACATTTAATACACAAATATAATCAATGTCAGCAATGCACTATGGGGATATTTACAGCTGCTTGTTCAGTATGCCAGCTCTGTTTGTCACAAATGATCCCTTATATATCTTTTTGCTTGCCAGAAGCATTCTATACTGTCACCCTAAAGGCATTAATTTAGATTCAGAACAAAGAATGGCCCGTATTACTAACAATGGACAGGGCTTTCCTGGACACAGGAGGGTTATATAAGTGGTGTTTGTTGTCAACCAATAATTTCTCCAGCAGCTTTTATAGTCTGAGCCTATTTGTTTTTATGAGTCAGAGTTAGATTAATACATCAGACTGAGATGTTAAACACCAGAAGGATTCAGTGATATAGGTTATATGTACTGATTGTACTTGTGATATGACATGAGAAATGAACACGCGCCTGAATTATTACCTACGATAAGGCCTGTACCTTTATCTTTTAGTTGGCAATATTGCAAACAAACTGCTGTGGGTTTTTTCAGCAATAATGTAACTGTGGTCTTAATTGTTTACATTAGTTTATTAACATTGAAGTGTTTAGAATATACATCACGCATATATCACAAACAGATTAGGGAACTGAGCACCTCTGGATATTCATTATGATATTCTGAAAAAGAAGAAAAAATCTGACAGTCCCACCATCATTTCCTGTGTATTCCTGACCGACGTCTTCTCTGCCTTTTGCTTTCGAAGAACTCATGTCTGGGTTTGCCTGTCTTCATCTTTTTTCAGACTGATACTAATGCCACTGCAGCACTTCCCAATACTGGCAGAAAGGGGGCCGATGAGAATGTGGAGGAAGCCCCCCCACACAGTCCGGACCCAGTGCATGTTGATGAAAAGGAGCTGCACACAGGGCATAATCAGCCTAATGGAGAAAACATAAGCATATTCTTGAATCAACCACAAATAACTACACTAGAAACATAATAAGGAATTAATTAGAAACCACTCTAATCTCATTAGTGTGATAAAAGTCCTACCAAATGTGAAGGCAGCTGACCACAGCAAACAGGAGTCCAGCTGCCAGTGAGACTGGAATGGCCAACAAGAGGGAGATGAGGCGGTAACACCACAGTCTGGACACCTCAAACAGGGCGTGACTCCACAACCACACTTTATCAAAGCTCCGCACCGATGACGGCTCTGCAATCACATCTTCAAACGTGACCTCCACACACACACACACACACACACACACACACACATACAGGAACATGGTAAGTGTGAGGTTGGATGCTCAATTTTTTTTCCAGGACGTATAGGAATACAACCGTGATAAGTGCGTGCTTGGATATGATGTGTGAAAGTAATATATCTTCATTTAATTTCAAAGCGCCTTAAGGAGGAGGTGGAATGTACTATAAAAAAAAATGCACTGCACATTGAATTTTATTACATGATGTAATTTACACCACAAGGGATCTTTCAATACAAATCAGTGCAGTGCAGTTTTATTTATAAACCACCAAATAACAAAAAACATCCAAAGGCATGTCACATAGTAAGGTCAGAACCTTACAGCATTATGGTGAAATAGTAATAAATCCCCCTTGAGCAAGCACTTGGCAACAGCAGGAAGGAAAAACGCCTTTTTAGTGGAAATAAACCTCCAACAGGACCAGGTTAAGGGTGAGTGACTGCCAGCCCAGGCCGGTTGCTGTGATTGGACCGAAAAGGAGGAAAAACAGACTCTTGAGAAACAAGAAACAAACAGTGTGCAGGTTTGTTGGACTCTATAGAACACATCAGCAACAAACCAGAAATACCTGCACAGACGTACAATGAGAGAGGACAGAGGGAAAAAGCATAAACTACAGGGGAGAAGAGAGAGAGCAAATGGAATGATGATGTATGAATGTACAGGGAATGAAAGAGATGAGAAGGAATGTGCTTTTTGTATTGTAGGAGATGAAGAAGCCTCAGACTGTAGAGTAGGAGTGGTGCAGTGTTCCCTGCACCAGTCCTGACTATAAGCTTTATCTACATTTTCAAGAAAATACACGTAAAACTGCACTGACAGCAGAGCAAGAATTCCACTTGAATAGGTTCTTTTACATGGAGCTGCTGAAGAGAAGCTAATCTGGCAGAAATACGATCACACCTACCAGCTCTTATAGTCTCATTTTGGACTCAGTGGAAGCTTTTATGGGAGTTATTCATGGGGTGTCCTGATAGTGAGGTATTATCGTAATCCAGCCTGGTATAAATGCATGGACTTTTGAATAGGAAAGTAATAATTTTGATAATATATATTACTGTACGTATTGTTCTATTTGGACAATTGGACAAAAATAACTCACAGCTTCATCCAGTTTAACTTCATTGTTAATGTTTCTGAGTGTTTAACATCCAAATAAATGTCATTCTTTGCCTTTTGAAGGTAAGATTCTGGCCACTTGAGGTCAGTATTGTGCAGGAAATCGATGCTTGACTATTTATACCATATTGAATTTTTCAGTTAAATATAAAAAAAAAACACAAGAATCATTTTCAAATTCAAACATAATTTTTAAATTAAAAATGACTAATATAAGAACATAAAATTGCTCATTACAAGCTGTAAAATACAATCATCACAAAACATCTAAAAGCTCATTTAAGGATCAATCTCAATATTTCTGATTGTTTTCAGTGGAGTTGTAAGAAGCACATTTATAACTTGCTTGTTTACTGTTTTTTGGCCTGTGGTGTGTTGTCATTGGAATTTGTGTTTTATGCTTATTAAATTCTTATGACAGTGAGAATTATTTACCTTTAGACACTGGTTGACTCTTTTGGGATCCCTGTCATGAATCTCAGGTTTTGTGCTGCTGTGAGTGGAATCCAGATCGTCAGACTGCATTTCCACATTGACTTCCATCTGTTCCTCAGTACCTTTGTTGTGTTCCAGTCACACTCCTCCCTGGTGTCCAGAAAGCTGAAATTGTCTTGGCGTATTTGCAAGGTTCATATGAGTGGAAACATGGACGACGATGAGGGCGTAGCAGAGGGAAGGCCACTGACCATCCTCTACAGGCTTGTCACTGACACCCAGGTGGAACATCGTGGGTCGCTGACTGCCTTGCTCCATGTTGAGGAATGCCTCTCTGGGCTTTTCCATGTGACACACTAAACATTCATTTAGACCTGTGTGAGAAATGTTATACGGCCTAGTGGCATTAAATAAGACCTCACTTCCTCCATAAATACTATAGAGTGTCATGTCAGAACTAGTAATAATATGGATCCAAATGCAGAGAAGTAACAAAAAGCTCTTTATTGAGCAGTCTCACAGACTTCAAACAAATACACAATGTCCAGAACATGGGAAAAAGAGAAAAATAAACTGACAAAGTAACTGAGGAAGGAGTGCACCTACAGTATATAGTGTGTGGTGAATCAGGGACAGGTGTGCGGAGACAAGTGCGTGGAGGAAAAACAGGTGAGGTGAATAAACATAACAGACGTGACATTGCCAATGAGCAGATGTGACATAGAGATCCTCCTCAACACTGGCTGTGTGCTCTTTAGCCACTTATTATCATAGATCTTTTTGCTCTGAGCAAAAAAAATGGAACGGAAACACATTCAAGGGCAGTTTAATTCAGAGATAAAATGGTGTAGAACCATACCTACCATACGTAACACTTTTTAAGGTAACAATACAGGGGGGAAAGTAGCAGGCAAATCATCATGTGAACATTTTTAACACTACTGCTACTGGTTTCCTCAGGGTTCTGCAAGTCTTCCTAAGTATTTCATAATATTTCAGGATGTAGGGTGCAAGCTCACTGGGCTGAGAATGAGTACATTGCCTTGAGGGTCAATAACATTCTAGTAGAAGAGTGAACTGTTGGCCTTGGCAGAGCCTCTAAGTACCCTTCTAGTTTTTATAATTAGTTTGTGTTATTGTGCATGTGTACACACCATGTGATTTTTTTTAATGTAAATTTTAATTATACTTCACATTATTTATGTTTAATGTGTGACATTTGTGTATTTAACTTATGCACCTACCATATTTGCCCCTCAGGGATAAATAAAGTGTAAGTGGTGCTCCATTAAGAACAATCTGTTCACCACTTCAACAGTATCATGCTGAGGGCGTCTAATCATCCATCATAGCAGGAACTCTGTTCTCTGATGGTGGTCTGTACTCTGAACTGTAAAGTATGTGCCTCTCACTGTGCTATTTTTTATTCTCCGCATTTTCCTCTTGTGCGTCACTACATGTAGTACCTGTGTGCTGTCTGCATTATCTAATGTAGTTTCTTCTGCTTGCAGTTTGTGTAACCTTCAGTCTGGAACAAACTCAAACCTTTCTACACTGGCTACAAGTCACTAAATATCTTAACAGATACTGAGTAGGAGGTTTTTTTTAGTATATATATATATATAATGTAGCATCTGTCTTGAAATCAAATATATTTGCTGATACAGTGTAAACAGACTTATTCAGTGTACCGTTTTGATTATTGCGTTGTATGATGCATGTTTGGTGTCATGTTGAATTGCTTCTCTGTGGTATTAACAGTGTGTCTTTACCAATTCCAAAGCTCTTAGCAGCGTCACTGACTCTTTCCACTTCAAACAGAATCACACAGCAAACAGTATTCTCTCTCCCATCAATTACATCTTTCTAACCTTGCCACCAAGCCACTAAAGAACATAACCAGACATTTAACAAGAAACACATATCTCACTGTTTACTGAAAATTCCTGGAAGCTTCTGCTCCAAACAATCAAAAAAAAGAAAAAAAAAAAGAAAAAAAAAGAGAAAAAGAAATTAACTGGTATATGGCGCTCTCTGTTGGCCTGTCTTTGTAATTATTTTTGAACAGATTCCCATTATTTAGCACTGAGCTACATTTTCCACTCACACATCCTCAAGTATCTCATTTTCGCCCTGTACTGTCCACAAATACCATATTAGTTGTGTTCCTAATCGCAGCAGTACTGCTATGGGAGTGGAGTAGTGGCAGGGTCTGATTAGATCAAGATTAATGGTGTGTGTGTGGAAACCATGGTGATGAAGAGCCTTGAAGATTGGGTGGTGATTGTGTGTGAGGTCTGAAGATCCTCCAGCAGATGCTAATTTAGTTACAGCTGACACATCTCCTGGTCTGTACATATATTCTATTTAACTAAGTCATCACTAGAAAATAAGATTATTTGAAATAAATATATGTGTACTGGTTTGCTCAAAGCACATTATCCATCTGCACAGTGAAAGTGAGCATAAATCTGTGTCATATAACCCTCAGGGACTTAAACAGCAGTGGTGTCCAAAAGCATCCAATGATCTAAAATGTTTTAGAACTTTTGAACCATTAATCCTTCAATACAGTTAAATTATGCAGTTTGTCAGCTTTCCGAGGCATCAAATGTGTCTTTTCTAACATGTGTACAGTTTTTCTGTGATATTTTGGACAGCTAACTCCCCAGCTAAACCTCTGTAGTTGAAATGACTGCCTATAGATACTTGTATTTCTGATTTTTTGATGGATGAATATGGAGAAAAATCACAACAATAATTATTACACTATAGTGATATAATGTACAAATCTGCTCCACACAATTGTTTTAAGTCCAGATAACAAAGCAAAATCAAAATTAGCAGTTTAATTTTTCTGACAGATATGATAATAAGTAATAGGCCAGTAATATTGATGTTGAAGCTTTACTTTCCATACATTATTGGTTAGTTTTCAATCACCAGCTGTCTAATCGTTTTAATAGATTGGATGGAAGGGAAGTCATTTTAAACTGCCTGTCTAAATGTCTCTTAAACAACCTCCTCATTAAAATTGGTCAATTTTTCTGAGCTCAAACAAACACAAAGCTATTAACATGATGACGGTAAAGTCCCTGAACATGCTATATATATTCATTAAGACTACGGTGTGTTTTAACTGTGTTTTTTTTTACTCGTAATGCATTGACGCTTTTGATGTCAGCTCGACATTAGCTGTGAAAATTCATGGCAAATATGGATGTTAATGTACATCCTTGAGGATTTTATAGATTTCTTCCCCTATATTCTGCATTTAAAGATACCTGAAATGCATTCTCAGAATCAGAAATGCACCATGCCCGGCAATAAATGCACCATGCTCTGTAATAATCTCTGTGTATGAATGTGTGGCAGTGTGTCTCTAAAAGCACATTTCAAGAGTCCAGAAATGTAGGTATTCACCCAGAACTGTTTGTAAGTCAGTACGTGTCATATCCTAAATCCTGACATTAGATTTATAATGTCAAACCTAAACAACACAAAGACACAAAAACAAGTGAAGAGAGAAAACAGATAGGTCTGGCATGAAGATGAACATGTCTAACCTGTCAAAAGCCGGTGTATTACAGAGTGTTATATATACAACCACTGTTATGTAAGTGTGGTATGTACTGTTTAGTGGAACCCTCATAGCAAAATGGTGTTCACTATTATTTGCTGTAACCACACTATTCTGTCTTTTCTTCTGTTTGTGAAAGACTAATACAAACAGAAGTGGCCATAAAACAGCACTTTGTTACCACTCTCAGAGCTTTATCAAAGCTCAGTAATGATTTCCATTGTAAATTTACTATCTATGGTTCACTGTGCCCATGTCTGTATTATAACAGTCCATATTCACCGCAAATTGTGGGATCCGCTCCCAGCCTCTATTCACATGTTAATGAGTCTCCATCTGAACTTAGGGGCCTTGTGTAATCAGTCTGCATACGAAAGGCAAGCATGAGGCAGAATTAGAAGACTCCAATCACCATCTAAAACTAGGCGTGCTGTACATCCAGCCGAAAGGTCCTTGTTGCTATGTGAATCACACACTCATTCAATTTCCATGACGACAGAGGCAGATGACATTCACCGTCTATTGGTGTGTCCATTGCGCACAGAAACTCAGAGGTATTGTCTCCCACATCCACTGGGGAGGTGTTTTTATTGATATGAGGAAGTCACACTTTGCTCTTTATCAAGTTATTATTCCTCTAGACCTCTGTTACCCACCAACACCAATTGGGACTCTATAAGAATGTCAGTCTCCGTATAAAATGTAAATATATTTATATTGTTATTGAGTTGAAAAATTCACACTGTGAAACCAACTTAGATTCATATCCAATACAAATTGTTCCTAAATACAGATTTACAGATCCATCTAGTCATGCCCTTGTTATCCTAGTTACACCTCACATTTACAAATACACATTTCTATAAACACCATATATAAATAGGACAATTGTAACATTTTTAATTACTTCAGTATTTTCTGTTACAGCCATAGCACCTTGATGTAAAGCAATAAAGCCTTCCTGAATGGCGTAATGCTTAGAGATGAAGCTTTAAGACATATGTCCCTCAGGCATAAAAAGTCTGGCATGGCCTGTGCATGAACTCTGGTCAGTTACTTCTGTTAGTGTCTATGGGTGTTCCTCTGGGATTTGCCCTGGGATCTTAACTGCTTGGTCTAGTGTGTTTCTTGGACTCGATGTGGCACAGCTAGACCGGGTTTCAGTCGTGCTGGTGGTTCTTTGGATGAACTGGAGGAAGTTTTCTTGAAGAGATCCCTCATGACTGGATGCCCCTAACTCCAGAGGCTGAGTCAGGCAGCAGCGACGAAACTTTATGAGCTCCTCTCTGATTTGTCTGTTCAACAGGCCATAGAAGAAAGGATTAACCGCAAAGGAGGAATAAGCGAGCCAAGTGACCGCTTCTTCCAAGTCTCCAGGACTCTGCATGGAGTCAGTCAGAGACATTTGTAAGTGGAAGATGAAGTAAGGCAACCAACAAATCAAGAACTGGCCCACGATGAATATTAAGGTGAGGGCAGCTTTGCCTCCACTGAAGGCTCGCTCTGGTGATAGTCTTTGGGGCAGAGTGCGACTGGTGTTGATCATTGTTGTCTGGCTGTTGATGGAGTCTGAACGGTTCTTGGCAGGGCTTGTATTTGTCCATGTTGGAACAGCAGGTACTTGTTGCAGCGCTGCAGAACGAGCCACTTTGTACACAGCACAGTAAACAGTGAAGATAACCACTGCAGGAACCAGGAAACAAACCATGCTGAAGAGCACAGCAAATACATTTCTTAGACGACTGTGGCTTGCATGGAGGGAACAGTGAGCTGCAGCAATTGAGCTGTGGTTTCCATAAGCTGGCCATCCAAACAGCGTGACCAAAGCCAAGGCCAGTGATTTAACCCAAATTAGGAGCATTACCCCAATAGCCAGGTTGATGGTCATTTTGACTTCATAACGCATTGGGTGTACGATGTAGAAGTAACGCTCTACACTGATGGCTGTGATGGTGAGAATGGACAAACAAATGAGGAAAACATTCAGAAAAATGTAAACCTGGCACTCCAGAACAGTGAAGACCACAGTGCCAAAGAATGGTGAGCTGGATATGATACCCAGGGGCATGAGGAGGATGGCACATAGCAGGTCCACGGAACAAAGGTGACACACAAAAGCAAACCTCTTCAGGTGAGGAGCACGAGCAATGGCGACCATCACACCAGTGTTGGCTAGCAATGCAATGAGGTTAAGTGTCACCATGCAAAACAGCCCAAAAAGATCTTTGATCTGTGACTGGGAGCTTGTGACAACACCCACTTCAGCAGGAACGGTAGGATTGAGCTCCCATAAAGCCGTTGTGAAATTGGGTGCAGACGTAACCATAGGACCAGATATCCCCGCCATCATTCGTTCTCTGCTTCCAACACTTGTATCTTAAATGTCGTCATATGTGGATGTTCTGTGATGGAATCAGAAGGAGCATAAAGGTTTAAGAAAATAAAAGTTTCAAGTTTATTGTTAGTCTATCTGTTATATTGATATGATATTATTATGGGTCATTTATGCAGGAATACATTGTTTACATACAACTCCATTTCTTGCATATTGTAAATGCTGTAATATACCATTATGTAAATTGGAAATTGACCAGTATCAGCCACTACTTAGCTCAACAATGATATATTTGATAACAATATGCAATGGTCTACTTTACTGGTATGAACTGGTCACAATAGGTTTGGTTTGGATTTTTCCATCTGCATCATCAATCATAGAGATTTTCACCACTAGAGAAGAAGTAACACAGACTACAAATTCCAATTAAATGAATAAACAGAAACTGATATATGGGTGACTTGAGCATTTGGAAAGTTTTCCAGATTCTGTTGATTCATTCCAGAGTTGGAAGGGAATCACAGCTTCCACCTGCTCTGTATACAAAAGCTCTTTACAATTTATACAATTTTTTTTTCAAATAATATTTATAATATGTTAAGTGGTATAGAGTATGTAAACTCTAAACAGACTTAAGTATGATTTACCCTATGCATATATGTTTCAAGATAAACAGTAATGGTAACAGTAACAGTCTAAAATAAACATTTTTGTAACATTGAATCATGAGGATATAAAACATTACCTACCCATGATCCACTGTCAGTCAAATCCAGGTTGAGACAATTCAGACTTAACTGGTTTTCCACATTTCTTTGATAAAGCTGCTTTTAAAACACAACATATTTCATTTGATCCACAAGTGCGAAGAAATTAAGGTTTTATATATACCTTTTTTTCAAGTTACATTTTGCGATTTACCAACTGAAATTTAAAAAAAAATCCCAGATGTCCCGTATGTTCATCCTTTTAAGAAGTGTTGATATTTATTTCATGAAGATTTTTTTTTTAGATGCATTCTTCCTCCAGCCCCTCACCCCTCCTTCAGAAACGCTTTCATTCCTGTCCTGTCCTGTGTATGGCAGTGACTGTCACACATTGTATTGTGTGTGATTGTGTTTTTTTTTCTTTTTTCACATAGACACACACTTCACTGTCCCCCTTCAAAGATCAGGCTTCTCTGGGTCCTAATTTCAACCAGTTTAAAGGACAAATGACATGTAGTCTGGTTGCATAATGTGTTTGGTAACTTTAATCCTGTGGAAAGTGTACTATCTCTACTCTATTTACAGACAAATTCGGATTTATTCTGAGATTCTAAATAAAATAACCAACACAAATTTGTAGTAATGCAAAGATAAATAGTACAACTATATAATTTGCTGACACATCTTAACCTCTAAATAGCATTAGAATATATGGTGTGGGACATTTGTAACAGCTATGCACCTGACAATATAAACATTATGCAGAATTGAATGTGAACTTGAAATTGTAGTGATTTTATGCATTTGCAAGGCACACATTATATAGAAAACTAATACTGGCTTTACTATCACCAGTTTTCTTCTGTTTGATTGTCTTCCCCAGTAAAGTAAAAACAAAATGAACTCTGAAAATGCATTTTAGAGAATTTCTCAACAATAATTGCTTTGTCTTCAAACATTTCAACAGTCTCCACTTCCAGAAACAGTGTACTTGATGTTCATGTTTTTACTGTTCATACACCACTATTTCAGTGGATTTTCTTTGCAGTAAAAGTCAGAACAAAAATTGATCAAATGTAAAAAATGAGGATGTGGAATACTGAGCGGAGTCTGAGTTGAGAAAGTACAGACATACCGGTTTTCATATTTCTTTAACAAAGCTGCTTTTAAAAACACTTTTTTTTTTTTTTGGCTGGATTCTTTCTACATTTCCTCCTCCCTCCATTAAAAACACTAATAATCCTAATGATCCATACATTAAAAATCATGAACCTGAAGCATTATGAACATCTTTACTACTCCATATGTATATGTATTTATTTAACAAATAACAGTAAGCTGTACTGCAGAAAGACTCTTGTAGGCTGTTACTCCTTAAAACACAGAGTACAATATTGCAAAAAAACAAGTTGGAGGGAAACTTCATTTTATTAGATGGTCAGTTATTTACGTGCAAAAATGCTGAGGCTGTTGCATTTCTTGACCGTTGGTTTTTACTGACACCACATGGCGGAATGTGTTATTTATCTATAAATCGTAAAGCAAGACATGTCCGAGATTTTCTTTCCTCACACATTCCTTAGTTCAAAAAGTAATAGCATGGCAACAAAACCTGAAAGTCATACACAAAATTGCATTTTTACGCTCCCAACCCATAAACTTTTCAGTGCATAGGAGACCACGTTCACCTCTGATCCATTTAGTCAAAACTCAGGTTTTCTATAATAACAAGGCATTTAGATATTTCCCTCCTCCTAAAAAGATCCATCCTGCTTCCAAGTGAGTTTTCTTCTAGTGCTTTGTGCAATATGTAAATAAGGTAAGGCAAACTGAATCTGAATTGCAAAACATTCTACAGCATTTCCTGACAGTGCAAATATCTGAAGGCTTGGACATTTACAACCTGAATGAAACAGAATACACCAACATTGTAGGATGGTGTGTTTTTCATGGTTAACAAAAAATCTAACTGAAGATTTTTTTTGTTATTATTTATTTGTTACATTCATAAATATTCTAAAAAGTGCAAAAATCGCCTCTCCTCTTTCAAATCACTGTCAAGTACTGACATGAAGTAATTTATTATTTTAAGCACAACTTTCATTCGTGACCTTTTACGGGTTTAATTTGTTGCATTTCTTTGTGTCAGTCCTTGTTTGTGAAGCTGTACATTTTGAAAGGTGCCATATAAATGAAATTATTAGTATTATTAAAATATAAGGCACATTAAAGTGGTCATGATAACGACATACACACAGTAACAGTAAAATAAAGACAGGGATCAGAACCTCAGAAAACACCCTCGACAAGCCTTGTAGGAAGCCCCTTATAAAGACAAAACGAGAGGAAATCTGTCTTTAAACTACATGTTGAGTGCCAGCAGGTAGCGCAGGCGGCACTGGCTCTCTTTGTAGATGAGATATTCACTGTTGCAGAAGTGGCTCTTTGAGTACTGGGGTTGTTGTATGGGCGGACCCTGAGGCACAGCCACCTCCTTCCCCTCCAGGGTGATGAAGATGTCCTGGGAGGGATCTGAAAACACAGGAGGGAACGGCATCAGCTCACGCAACGTGCTTCAGCTTTTAATCAGTGACTGACAAGGTTAATAATGGTGAATTAAACTACATTCAATTAACACTCATTAATTCCACCTTTTAACCCCCAGAGACACACATCCACTCCCAACCATGGGCATGTACTGATGTAAAGTGTTTAATCACTTTTGCATAACTTATCCTATCAATATATTCAATAAATTCAGGGAAAATACAGTTTTTCAATCTTTCAGTGGCATCAAAAATGACCCATCTGGATGTTCAGAGGCTCCGTAGTGAACACGGAAACACTGTCATGTTCTGCAACACTGATTTACAAGTAAAACCTGTGAAATTTCACAAACAATAGTGGTTGTAAACACTTGTTTTCATGTTCATTTAATTACATATTTTTCTGAATACATCCCTTTTGTGTTTTGAACATCTACATGGTCAGTAAATTGAATACAGGAAAAAACTGGTTATTTATTGAAAAAGATAAAATAATAATAATAATAATACTGGATTAGATTTCTGTAGTGCTTTTCAAGGCTTTACATTATTGATCCATTATTCATTCTCACTCTAAGGTAGTAAACTATGTTTGTAGCCACAACTGCCCCGGGGGCAGGCTGACAAAAGAGTGGCTGCTAATTTGTGCCAAACGGCCCCTCGGACCACCACCAAACATTCATATGTGAATAACACTGGAGGCAAGGTGGGTGAAGTGTCTTGCCTGAGGACACAACAGAACATGACTAGGACAGAACGGGATTCAAACAGCCAACCCTTCACTTGTTGGATGACCCACTCTACGTCCTGAGCCATGGCTGCCCCTATTGATAATGATAATAATAATGCACAGGTGTCAAACGTTTGGCCCGGGGGCCAAATCTGGCCCGCCGAAGGGTCCAGTTCTGCCCTTGAGATGAATGTGTGAAAAGCAAAAATTACACTAAGATATTAATAATCCTTTTTGTTCAGGTTCCACATTCAGACCCATTCAATCTCACACGGGTAGGACTAGTAAAATACTAACATAACAACATATAAATAATAACAACTGTAAATGTAAACAGTTTCATATATTTACATTAATACAAAGTATAATTTTGCAAAAAAATGTGAAGAGCCTGAACAGCTTGAAATGTCTTAAGAGAAGTACAATTTTACCAAATACTCTCCCTGTTATTAAGTGTTTTGTTAATTAAATTTGTAAATGAGGAATTGAGACATAATGTTGTTTATATTACACTTATTTTTTTCAGTTTGTTTATGTATGTTATTCACATTGTTTGACAGGATAGTTTGTAGATGTAAACATTTTCATAATGTAATTCTACTTTTTTTTTTAACTCAACATTACATTTTTACTAAACATACAGAAAAGCTTCGAGCTGACATTATTTATATATTATTATGTTATTATTTTACTGGTTCGGCCCACTGCAGATCAAATTTGGGTGAATGTGGCCCCTGAATTAAGATGAGATTGACACCCCTGTAATAATGATAATGACAAATCTCTAAGGAAAAGTCAAATGTAGAAAAAATTTCTTTTGGACATTGGTACAAAAATAGCTCTAGGTCTTTAAGGGGTAAAACCGAGATACATTTTCACAACATTCTCATTGAAGATGGGGGTAAAGACTTGGGTTTAATCTCTGATGAAATGCCTTAAATGCTGTACCTGGTTCCACAGACCCTCGTGCTACGACACAGTCAAAGCCTTGAGGAGCCGCCTTCAACCCGCAGTTATCTTTGGTGATTGTAAACTCTTTGCCAAGTGCGACCTCGCTCAAAAACATCACTCCAGTATTTTTACTGGTGCGCACTGCAAAAAAGAAAAATCTGAAACATTATATGACTGATTTGCCTGAAGCAACAATCTGAAATCCTCATCTTGACATAAAGCCTTACCATAACCGGCAGACTTGCTGTTTTCAGATGCAAAATAAATACCACGACCAACGCGGCCTCCTGAATGAGGCATTATACGCAGGCCACTCTTCAGGATCGCTGCCACCACAGCTATATTTGTACCGTGCCACAGCAGACGCCGGTTTTCCAGGTCATTATTCTCACTAAACCGTGTTCCCTGAAGTGTAGAACACACGGATTAGACAGGACATTGGTCTCTTGGATAACATTTAGCAAGATTTGTTACATCTCCTACCTCTGTCTCTCGATCAACTATCCAAACGTCAATAATTTTGGGTTTACGATAGCCATCTGAAGTCACTTTCAAGTATTTCTCTATTATCTACAAATGTGGGGAAAAAAATGGGTTAATATTGGTGTAAAAGAAAATGTCTGAAATAGTCACTTAGTCATAAGAATTATTATAGTTTTTCATTACATTACATCCATATGTAAAGTGTTGTGAGATAACTTCTGTTATGATTTGGTGCTATTTAAATAAAATTTGATTTGATAAAATTTTCCTTAATTTTTATTTAGTATTTCAGTATATTTTTTTTTTTAAATTCAGAGGTTTAGTTGTTCAATTATTATTTACAGAGGATGAAAAATGCAAGTTGATACTGGTGAAAAAAAAAACATTTGTAATTCTTGCATTGTTTATTGTGGTTTTTGTTAGGGGTATATTTCTTATAAAATGGCCATTTACTCAGGTAATTCAGTTAACTACAGTATTTCTAGAGTGGCGGTTTCACACCCTGTCCAGGCTAATGCAGATATTTTTCTGTCACCCATATGTAAAAGGTATTTTATGTCACAAGATTAAAAAAAAAACTTCCACGTGGTCAGAGAAAATGAATAGAGAATAATAGCATCCTTCCCCAATACACAGTTTGTTGTTGATTTGTGGAATGTACATGCACATAATACATCATCTATAGCTTATATACATGTTTAACTCATGTAATACCACAGTAGGTTGAGATTATTGGCGAGACAAAAAAAGAAATTGCAAATATTGTATCCAATATTATCTGATGGTCCCACAGTGTAACATCTAACAGAAACACTAGTTTGTCCCAGCGTTTGTTGTTTGATGATGACTAAACAGTTTATGTGGATATGTTTTTTTTTTTTGTTTTTTTTATGTAATGGGAAAATACCCATTTATAAAAACATCTGTATAAATGTGGACAGGGCATTAGTCTTACTTATCATTACTCTAATAACTGTGGTCATGATCAGACTAGTTCAGCTGTGTACTTCACTGTATACAGTACCTTGAACGTTTCTGTATCTTTTTCCATTAGACTGAGTTTGCATTTCAGAGAACTATAATCCTGGTCTAGAGGGTGAGGAACTGTCTCGATCATCTCTTCCTGGGCTTTTTCAGTTTCTGATTTCAGAGTCTGGGCAAGCTCGATGTCAGCCAGCACCTTCATACATCAGATGAGTAGAGGATGAGCTTACAGTTTGTATATTCAACTCATTTTATCATACACATTACATACGAGTAGCTCACCATCAGCATCTCCTTCTTCTTCTCTACAATCTCTTTGTTGTCAATGGTTGGCGGTCTGTTTCTCCCAAAGTTGTGTGGGATTGTGGTGAAGAACTTGGAAGACAACTCTTCCAGTCGTGATTTTCCACCTCTCTGGTTCAAGGCGCTTTCAATCTCCTCCAGCACCTCAAAGCCTTTTGCAATCTGCATCTTACTGAGCTTGCCCAAAGGCATTTTCTTGATGTCTGTACAAAATCCACACAGACAAGCACAAATCACATTAAAGCATTTTCATATGCTTTTGGTCATGATATCTTTGCCTTTAAGAGACATTCTAATGTGGGGTTCTCTTTGGTCTATTTTTGCTAACTTTTTCCAAAACATGTGATAGCAACGGTCTTGTGAGTGAGACTCTGGTTAAGACTTTATCAAAGTGTTTCAAAAGGAAGGCATATCGAGTAAAGGCAGACTTTACCCTTTGTGTGTGTCAGTGGTCAATTATTTACACAAGTCACAATCTACCCCACTATTTACATGAATTCTACACTTACTACAAGTCTATGTACCACAAAAAATCAAACCTAATGTATATAGAAGATTGTGATCACTTCTGTTCACTCAGTGCAAATGCAAATACGTACACATCCATCAGGCACGTCACAGAACAGGTTTGCATGCACACAAAGCTTATTCAGGTATTATTAACCTACTGGAACAAAGGGTGGATGACGGACTCAGACTGACTCACCCAGGTTCATACATTCCATGGCCTCTTTGAACATGTCATTGCTGAAAATGAGCTCAATGAGGCTCTTCGTAGCATCGTCCAGGGTACAAGGCAGGATGTTTTTGCTAACTCTGACGCTCTTGCCATCAACTGTGTCCACCTGCAATGAAGGAAATTGTATTTATCGCAGCTTTCTGAGAAGATTTTCCAGATGAGGTGTGTTTAGGATATATTCATTGCTATATAATATAGATTTATTATACCTTGACCTCAGCGTCCTGTTCTCCATCCACCTCTATGAGCGTGTATTTCCCAGGGTGAGAAACAAAATTCAACCGATCGCTCCAATTGTTCTTTGTCTTGTCCTTAAACTTTTTCTCAAAGTCCTTAATAGCACTCTCAGGGTTAGGAAATGGGCTGAGTTTAGACTGACCAACCTCTCCCTTAAAAAATAAATACAAAATTTGGTGTGATCATATATGAGAGACACGAGCTGTTGGAGCTACAAAGTAACACCATGATTGTATATAACCACTTTTACTCAAATCATATACAATTTACATCATATATGAGTAATAAACAATGTATGAAAGTAATACAGCTATTTCCTGTCACTTGAGAAATGTATCTTTTTTTCTCTAACATTAAAAAAATTAGGTCAGCCACACTTATTACATGATTACCATGTTTCTTGTGATAATCCTTTCCACTCAACTGCATTAAAACTGTATTAACTGTATTAATATAGTTGAAGAAAACTAACAGAAATGCCATATTACAATCACTATTTCCACATCATCTTCTGTATTTCAAGATCTGACTGGCAATATTTAGCTGAAACCAATACATATTCTGTTATTCACCTGTAATTATCATAGTTGCCTTTTATATCACATCTAGTCTGCGCATTTTATTTTTTATTAAAACATAAAACCGCAAGTTTCATTTGTGTGTTCCACTATACAAATCCAATAAATGTCTATTCTACCTCATTTGTGTATAATTAGCATTAGGCTAATGACTGTAGGACAGTTGCTGTAGTTGTCAAGTAAAATGTCATTATAATAACTGCTTTACTGGTAATCTATACAGTTCTTCTAATACATAAGATGTTAAAGAGTAAAATAAAGCCTTGGCTGTTTATCAGAGATCTTATGTGATGCAACGTACCACTCTGCCCCATCTGTTCCATGCATAGTAATTCTTTCCATCTTTTAGAACTTGAATGACATAAAACTTGTTATTGTTATGACCAATGTTAGTCTGATTGAGCATACAGTCGTAGTCTTCATACACCTGCAAAACACCACAGAACATGTTTTATTACACATTACATTATCATCAAATATGATTATTTTGTCTTACTGTGGCTGGTGTCAGAGGGCATCTTCTCCTACCTCCCCAGAGCCTCCCAGTGAGGCGTGCTCATCCACCTTTCTCTTGCCTTTCTGCTGTGGCCCTGCAGCCAGAAGGGCTTCTTTTGCAGAGGTGAAGGCATCCTTGGGCTTTGCTGTCTCTTTTTTGCCCTTTTTGCCCCCCACACTGGCAGAGGCAGCAGCAGCAGCAGCACGTCTCTTAGGAGCCATGATGGGATCCTGCAGACATCTGCCATGTTGGTCATGTGGGTTTGTGCCTGGACAAGCTCAGACATGCCTGTTTATAACAGCTGACCCAGACTGTCCATCAAAACAAACCAACCCCTCAGAGCTGTAGCTACATGGTAATTACCTCTAAGTCTACCAGATCCTACCATCAGAACAAGTCAACTTATTATTGCACTAGAACAATTAATATGTTTGGAATCTAGGAAGCCTCCGCCCTGAGTTGGGCAGATGACCTGAAATTACCTCCACTGGAAACAAAACTCACCTTTATATGTGAAAATACTAGCAGACAGGAGGTGATCCGAGCTTTGATGCTGGATGCAGACACACACTGAGTCCACTCAGTAGGAGCTGTCACCGTGTTGTCCCGGATCAGCTGTCTGACAGGTTTTCGGTAAGTTTACATCCAGTTTACTGTGAAGGGAAGAGGAGGAGCTCTGCAGGACTTCCTCAGTGGATGTGCATCGGACCCACACTGCCACCTACAGGACTGTGGACACACCAACACCCTCAAATCACAGCGATTATTTGTGTATTTTAAACCTCCTTGTGTGTGTTTGTTTTTTTAACTGTAGACTGGATGGAGCTCATTCCAACCTGAAGGAGCTGTTTCAGTTTACATGCATGTCCCAGCAGGGGGCGCTGCAAGAAGGAAAAAAGTGAGGATTATTCTAAGGGCCCATTACTAACAGGGGCCTTAGAAAATTATTAACCTATGAGAAACGATATTTGCTATTAAACATGTATTTGTTTGCATTAGTTTTTAATTATCTTTGGCAGAAAACAACAAAATGCAACAAGAAATGTGTTAATCTGCACACTATTTAGCTCAGTGTTTTTCAACCTTTGGGTTGGGACCCTACGGGGTCACCTAGAATTAAAATTTCTAACAGTACGGGTTACTTTTCCCGCAGTAATGTATGATTTCAGAACCACAGACAGCACATGATCCCAAGCACATCAAATGTGCATCATTCTGAAAGACTTAAAGTAAAAATAAGTAAATGCAGTTTAATGTCTAAAAAGAGCATATATGTCATGACTAAATTAGAGTGAATATCTCTAATGTAAGGATAGGCTCTGTTGCCTCCATGACTGGACTGAACGGTTCAGAAAATGAATGAAATAATGAGTGAACAGTACTCTAAGATTAAAACATAACGTGAAGTTTTTTTTTTTTTTTTTTTTTTTAATTTATAGAGGTGAAACTGGACATGACTACATATGTTCACATGAACTTTGGTGATGATTAATCACTGTTCTGGGGAATTAAATTGTGTCGAGCTGTTTTTTTTTTTGTTTGTTTGTTTTTGTTAAGTGCTTTAGAATGTCCCTCCGCTTCCACTGCTGTCAGACTGAAACGGCCAAAACAACTGCTGGTTCCTCCTCTTCTTCATCTTGTAGCTGTAGAAGTTTCACTCTTGTCGTACACTGTTTATATACTGGATCTAAATATAATATTCCTCAATGACTTTAGAGTGCTGTGAGTTTCACATAGGGTTGATGTACATTCACTTTACCACCAAATAATTTGTGAAGTGGTCGTAGGTGTGATGTAGGAAGGTCTCAAGGCACCTTTATAAACACCATAACAACTACAGTATATATGGCAGGGGTGGGAAACCCCAGTCCTCGAGGACCTACATGTTTTAGATATTTCCCTGTTCCAGCACTACCGGTCCAATTAATGATCAGCTCATCATCAAGCTCTGTAAATACCTGATAACAACATAATGGGGAACTATCTAAAACATACAGGATGCCAGGCCTCAAGGACTGGAGTTGCCCACCCCTGGTAGATGGTGTTCGTACGACACAAAATCATGTCATTTTCTCATGGCGGCCTCCAGATGCTCAGCTGTATGGATTTCATAAGATGGCTGTAAGAAACTATTGCTCCCTGAATGTCTACAAACAGCACAGCTCATATGAACAGGAAGATTTGTATAAACCTACCATTTGTGATTGATGCTTTACTTAGTTTATTATTATACATGTCCTTTTTGGATTCATTTTACTGCTGTATTAATGTTTGTGCAATAGTTTATTGTGGTAAGTTTTCAAGGTTGAGCCCTGAATTCAGCGTTTATGACAATGCACCGTCTTAATCCAAAGCAGTTTTTGAAGAGCTAATATGAGCAAGAATTTCCTGAATATGTAAAGTTCACATAAACTGAAAATTAACTCATTTGGAACAGAAGCTGTTAGACAAATGTAGTGGAGCAGCATAAAGAGAAAACACTCAAAGTGTCTAGGTTTGGTTAAAGGTATTTGCTTAGATTACACCCCTGAATAAAAAAAAGTTCTCTGTTGACAGGTTGTGTGATTTGACAAGACTCAAGTAATTAATTAGGCTTTAGATGTGGCAGATGAGAATTAATAACAAATTTTTAGAAGGACTGATGCTATGAAATCTGTCTCCAAACAAGCATGTAACTTTATGCAGAATATTGATTAGTGCAAATAAGTAAGATTATTATGTGCTAAGAGTCATCAAATAAGATATGATTAAGTAATGATGATTAAAGATCTCTACAAACACATCATTAAACAATCACCTGCTTACAGTTCTGTGAAATATGCTTATAACTGATTAATTTGATATAAATGGCTTGTCTTTGCACATCTGTCAACCTATAAGTCCTTGGTTTTACTATGACAACAAATTGTTGCTGTAGCAGACAATACTGTACCTCAGTCATTTGATCAGTAGGTTCATGATGGTGACTGAGCAGCGGCGGAATGGATCTAAATATATTTAAGCAAGTACTGTTCTGAAATATTAACATTTTACTTCCAATTTTCCTGTTATTTGCATTTTTATACTCCTACATCATTATGTTTTGGAGGAAAATGTAGTACTTATTACATCACTAAATTTGTCTGGCAGCTTTAGTTGCAATTTATTTTTTTCAAATTAACATTAATATAATTTATAAAAATTACTGAATATCTTATGATATGTACTTATACATAATGAATCCAGATGACTCCGCACGTTACCAACAACATTAACCCGTTAAACCCTAACCCTAAAATGGTCTGCTTGGACTTTTTTTGTTACGTTGACTAAATAAAAGGTGACAAAATATGCTATGAGTGAGTCCATTTCCTTATTTTTTGGGAGTAATTTTTTTTTCTTCCAGATCTTTCAAAATCGAGCAGTTAGTGAATGTTATAATACTGCAAAGACAGTCTAGTACAGGCATGAGAGAAATTACTATAATGAGGCAATGAAGCCAAGGGCCAAGCCAATATATATAGACCCTTGTTCTTTGTAGTGGACAAATAAAAGTCCATATATATAATTTCTTTAATTTATTTATTTAAAAAACATATCTGAAAAAAAAAACAAAAACAAAACAAAACTGTTGCACCATGCTGTTTCTAATTATGGGAATTATTTCATGTAAAATGGTAAAAATGTTTACTTACTGGGTCTTTTAAGTGTTTTTTCTCCTTTTCTATACATTTCCTCCATATATAAATATTACTTAAAGCACAGGTCTCAAACTTGCGGCCCAGGGGCCAAATCCGTCCTGCCAAAGAGCCTGATCCAGCCCCTGGAATGAATTTGTGAAATGCAAAAATGTAGTAACAATAATTTTAGTTCAATTTCCACATTGAGACCAATTCACTGTCATAATAACCTATAAATAGTCACAAATCCAAATGTTTGTCTTATTAAATGTAAATGTTTTCATGTGTTTAGACTAAAAACAAAGCATAATTTTGCAAAAAATCTGAATTCCTTGAAATATCTTAAAAGATGTATGTGTAATTTTAATAATATTCCACCTGTTACTAAATATTTTGTGTATCTGTCGATCCAGTGTGATCTGTACATTATAATGTACTAAACTAAAGCATAACCGTGATTACAGTGTTGATATTATTCACATTGTTTGAAAGGATAATTTGTAGATTTAGACATTTTCATCATGTCATTTTACTCTTTTCACTGTAAAATATAAAGAGAAGTTTAGAGTTGATATTATTTATATATTATTCTGTCATTATTTTACTGTTTTGGCCCTTGGCACATCAAATACAGCTGAATGTGGCCCCTGAACTAAAATGACTTAAAGCATTCCTCAGTATCTTACACTATATGCAAACTTCAAAATTAGAGCAAACACTCTGACACAAGATGGCAGTGTTAAATCACAGATAGACCCACTGCATCTGTTTTTTCGGGGAGGGGGGGTGGGGGGGTCCACACATCTGCCGTATGCATGCAGGAGTACTACATGTTTATTCCTAAGACAGCTTTGGTGGATTTTATCACAATTTACCAGATGATTATATTTGTGCGGGTAATTTTCATGTAAAGGCTGTTTGGTTTACTTGGCAGATGGTGTAGATGGAAGCTGATTTTCTAAGCTTTACTAAATCTGCTTTTAATTTGAACTAACCTCATCATATCATTTAAATAGTTATGCAACATGACTAACTGAACTGCAGTTCTTTCACAGAAGTCATCCCTTTACAGATTGCATTAAGCTCAAGAAAAAAGAACAGGTTGCACATCAATTAGATGGTTGATAGCTCAATTCAGCCTTCAACAGCTTTCATTCAAGTGCTGTCAAGAGAAATACTTGAGCTGAAATACTTGCCCTTTGTATGACAACCTCACTGGCTGAATAAGAGACCATTTGTTAAGTACCATATTTGCAGTCTTTGGTACTGTTACTTAATTCTATCTTAAATCTGCCTTTATAGTAAATTAAATTTACACAGATTTATAACACTTTTCATCTCAGGATGTAAGAAAGAGGCAGAGAAAAATTCATTCTAGTATTAATAAAAAACACATTTTATTTACATAAATTACAAGAAAGCACAAAACGGTTCACCAAAATCTACATTAAAAATGTCTTGTATATATTACATTTAACAGATTTACTATAATTTACTCAATTGTTGCAAGTAGAATCTTCCATAAAAACAAGGTCTATATGCGACTTTATTGGCATCTCTTTTAAAATCGCTACCAGTCAAAGAACAAAATGAAATAATTGGGACATTGTACTCACAGCACTTTGAGGACAACAAAGTCAGGACGATCATCTGTGTGACCTCTTTAATATCTGAGACACCTGATTCAGGACTAGTGATTATATAACTCTGTATACAATACTTTGCAGAGGAACTCAGTTGATCTTCACAAGGAGGACGTTGTGGAGTCCACCACCTCTCGTCCATTACACACTGTTGGAACAACATTGGAGGCTGATGCTGCAAAAACATAACAATGCAAACAGATTTTGTTAAAGCTGGTGATCCAACTGATGCATCCTACATGATTACAGCTGTACAGTGTACAGCAGTGTGATAGTAAAGTAATGATCACAGTATGCTTCCAATATAAGAAAATCTGATTATTAATAAATGGTACCAGTTGAGAATTACTTCCAAATTCTCCAATCCATCATATTTCTCTGAAGTTGCTAAGTCTCTTTCTAAATGGAACCATGCTTTTGACAGTTACACTCCGAAAAAAAAAAAAAAAAAAAAATCTAAGATGGAGCAAATGTGCAATAAGGAGGAGTCATGTCAAAACAGAAGGAGTCTTATTTAATTTAACAAATAAACATAGCTCAGTCAGTTTTTGCTTTTTTTCCCTTTTTTTTTTTTTACATGCGCAATAAATCTTTATAAATCGATAAAGAAAACAAAGATTGATAATCAGAAACAATAATGAAACTGATGTGAATAAAGTTTACCCAGTTCCATCCCTTATCAGTAAACACGTATATGAACTGGCCTTCTCGACTTATATATTTCATCCAAAATTGTGAAACTAAATGTTTCATTTAATCAAGGGTGATGCTTTCTGATTGGAAGATTTTATAGGTTTTGAGAAGGTTGTATAACAGCCATTCCACTGTCAACAACTAGTCACTGGTAAACAATGTTTTTGCTGCCAGCAGAAAAATACCTGATTTACAAGTCTACTGATTCCAAATCTGAAATAGGAATTTCTCAAGAAAGTTTGGATGTAGTCTATAGTGATGCAAAAGTGAACGCTGGAAATTTCACATGACCCCCGATTGTAGAACTCGCTGGTGATCCCATATTTACATATTAGAATCAATGTGGGATTTATTTGTGTCAGGTGCTGCACCTATAGGCCCCAAAGTATAACTGATCAGTAAAGGACATGCAAAAATCATATGATTGGATGGGTTGAAGTCACTCATTGTAATTTATTTGATATTACTGGCACAGGTGCAATAATCTAGTACAATATGCTGCATTTGCTCTCATGTGTGGTTCACTGTCTGGTTTTATGTATGTGTGTAACTGCTGTTTGCACATACTGTTGTGCAATGGTTCAGCAGATTGTCCAAGACAAATTTCCGGGGGTCAGTAAAGTACGATTGATAGATAGATAGATAGATAGATAGATAGATAGATAGATAGATAGATAGATAGATAGATAGATAGATAGATAG
>JAPSES010000211.1:11914352-11927830 GCA_029822895.1 Maxillicosta whitleyi | reverse complement strand
TGTGTCCTTTACTGCCAAAGGCGACACCAGCACTGCTGACTTTAGTTTGTTATTTCACGCCAATTCGACCCTAGTAGAAGTCATTATCTCTACATTGATTTTTGTTTAAAACGAGCAATCTAAAGCCAATTGAACACACAATTTTACCTAAATTATTACACAACACAGTGAGCACACATGTGTGATTTATAAAAGATCAAACAAATCGTTATTGAGAGAAATATGTACAATGATTATTCTACCACGTGTCTCATCAGGAGAATGGTCTCAGTAACTCACCCTGTAGTCACTGGCAGTAACGTAGAAAATTGGCTGGAAAGCAAGCCAGATGATGCAGGTGGTGTACATGGTGAACCCGATGAACTTGGCCTCATTGAAGTTCTCAGGACATTTGCGGGTCTTGAAGGCGTAGAACGTGCAGAGTATAATGAGAATGCAGTTGTAGGTGAGAGACATGAGCATGCTGGAGTCCTTGCTGTTACACTTGAGGGTGACCACATCTCTCCTCTCTGGGCTCACTTCTTTTCTCACCCCTGGAGCCTCCACCACCAGCCACACCACCACCACTACCAGCT
The DNA here is from genome assembly GCA_029822895.1 of Maxillicosta whitleyi. Classification (NCBI taxonomy): domain Eukaryota; kingdom Metazoa; phylum Chordata; class Actinopteri; order Perciformes; family Neosebastidae; genus Maxillicosta; species Maxillicosta whitleyi. The sequence goes on along the minus strand of JAPSES010000211.1, from coordinate 11,927,255 downwards.
GGCAGGAGATCAGAGCACCACAGATGGCAACCTGGGAAGCTGGGCTGATAAACCGGGGTCGCTGAGCACCATCTTTAACTCCACTGAAGATGCGGGCGATTCTATTGGTCTTGGTTAATAGGGCGGAGTAACACACAGCGAAGGAGGTGCCCAAGCCCAGGCGACGCAGTGTGCAAACTGCTGTGGAAGGTTTAGCGATGTAAATGAAGGTCATACTGTAACACATCAGCACACCCAGAAGGAGAATGTAGCAGAGCTCACGTCCACTGGCCTTCACCACAGGCGTCTCATTGTGTTTAAGGAAGAGGCCGATAACGAAGAGAGTACACATCATCCCTAGACAGGAAATGGTGACTGGTCCGATGGCCCAGGCATCCTCCCAGCGGATGTACTCCTCCGGCAGATCGTAACAGCCTGTCAGGTTGGCGAGAGGCCACTGTCCAAAGCTGCAGTCAGCACAGGTGAACTCATCCTGCAGGTACTGGTAGGGCTGACAGGGGATACAGATCCAGCAGCACACATCTCCAGGCTGCATATTCTTCACCTCATTTTTCCTGCAGGGGTCACTACACTGGGAGGTTGGTGCGACTTGGCCGGGCCAGGGGATCAGGCTGGTGTTCAGGATCAGGCTTTGGGCCCAGTAACCAACCTTCTGATACACGTAACGTTCTCCTTCTTTGTGGTAGTGGAATATGTTATAACGGCCGAGGCTGTCTCCAAAGGCATCAAAGCGGACTACATTCTCTGTGTCTGGTGGACGAAATGGAGCTAAAGGGGGAAAAAAAAGACAATGAAAATTAGATTACGCCTTAGTTTTCAACCATCATGATTGTGAACTTGGCATAATGAATCCATTTCCTATGGAATATATTTTAGTGCTTAGACAGCCCAACATTAAATTTCACTTTCTGGTTATTTCTCATGTCTCTGGTAACGTTTGGTGCAGTATTCTACTGTACAGACTGAACTGAGACTGAAGGGACACAGGTGCAAATGATGTGTTTACATGATGGAAGTCACAGTTTGACTCTGAATATCCCTGACAATATCAGAGGGATGATCAAAACTGAAATGACTTTCTCTTTCACATTATTTTAAATCCACTGTCATTAACCTGTTATTTAGGTTGGCCAGTTGGTTTGTTAGCTTATAGAAATGCAGCAAGATTTATGCATGTATTGGATGGAAATAATGCATTGAGGTGGAATTTTCCAATGTAACTAAATGTAAGTTCCAGTTTAATAGCAAATGTTTCTTTGAATTCATTCATTCATCCATCCACCCATTCATTCATTCATGGATTCATTCATGCAATTCATTCATTCATGTTCTGAAACCACTTTAACTTCACTAGAATCTCAGGTTTTTTTTTCTTTTAATTAAAACTTGGAATGAATATATATCTTCATTAGAACTGGGCTTACTGGAAATTAACCAATTAAATTAACTCAAGAATTTGATGATGATGATATTTTTATCATAATGTAACAAAATTAAACATGAGGGAAAGTTGTATTGTTATATCACATGTACACTTGTACCTAATGAAATATAAAATTAAACAATACAGGTAATTGTCTGATACTAATTATGTATATACTTTATTATTATATATTCATTTTTGTTAAAGAAATGAAAGCTATGTCAGTTCAAGGAATTTAGCATTTTGGATATTTTATGGAAACTATCACTACCCCAAGCACATTTTTTGTATCGTCAACATTCATTTTGCATCAGATGTTTTAAACACTTGTAAACATTGGCCTGAATATCATAAAATTATAAACATCTGTAACTTACACGAGTTACATGTTGTATCATGTCTATTCCACCAATAATAATATAACGCCTGTAGGTTGTGATTCATCTAATTCCTCTAATCCCATTTGGGTCTCCAGATAATGAAATCCGTTGGGTATTATTTACAAGGCATAAGGAGTGGAGAACAGCAACTGCATGAGTGTACACTGATACAAAAAAAAAAAAAAAAGTCAATATTTCCATATATTAAAAACAGCTAACAGAGAAATTGAAAAGTGAATTGTGTTTGGTTATACTACTCATTTTGTGCTGCAGAAAGGCAGAAAACAAAATGAACTACAAGATGATAAAAAAGCGGTGTTTGTGTGATCTCTGTTTGCAGTGTGCTCACAGAGAAGCCTCTCTCTACTCACACTTGAGTCAAGAAGTGTGAAAAAAGGAGCCTCCAACCATGAGGGTGTGGAAATAGTTTCATCTCTCCAAATTGAATCATTACAGAGCTTATCTCCAGCTACAGTGTAAATGTGAAATGTAAAATTACTCTTGGGCTAATTCAACATTTTATATGAATTGGAATAAAAGATGTTGATAATTGATGTAACTCGATGCAGCAGCATGATATATGTGTTCTTCGAATACTAAAATGAGTTTTACACAAATGAGGGAGAAATGAAAAAGAAGAAATTGCTTTAAATCTCTATTTTTTTTCCTATTCTTATGCAATAAAATAATTAGTTCATCAAGATTTTACTCACCTTCAAACTTGACTTTGAGAATGTAGTCCCGGTAAAACTTCCTACCGTTGCCAGGTTTCAGGGCGTCACACACCTTGGTGGAGTTGGGACATAAGGCCTGTCTCATGTTATGTAAGGCAGCAGCCATTGCATAGACAGCATTCACTACAAACATGATCTTGGATTCTGGTTGAAAAGGAGCTTCTCGGAGTGAGTGCTTTCCACAGCCCAGATCGTGGAGACTGCACTGGAACTGGTTTTCCCAAAACTCTCTGAACCAGGGATTTCTGGTGTTGTTGTACGGGTGCAGAGAAGTGAAGTAGTCATTAAACTGTGGGATTTGATATGATGCCAGTTCGATGGTGAAGGCTCCATCAGCCACAGCCTCACTGCCTCTCACCACGCTCTCCTGAGCTCCCCATCCGTCACTGGCCACCCACGTAAAGGTCACGTTCATCCTGTTAGCCGCCACCAGAAGCTCACGAGCGTCTTCGCTGCGTGTAAACAGGATGACCACCTTGGCGTTGGACTTCTGCTGCAGAGAGCGAATCACATTCTCATAACTCCAGCGGCTCATGGAGCGGCTCACCTTAGCAGAGGTGGCGATGCAGATCTGGCGGGCGCGGGCCTCCTGCTGGAAAGCATCAATACCAGTCTCACCATAATCACCTTCTGATGCCACTGTCGATACGTACGTCCAGTTGAAGTAACGCAGGATCTCTGCCATGGCCTTTGCCTGGTAGAAATCAGGTGGCACCGTTCGAGCAAAGTAATCATAGCGGGTCTTGTCGCTGAGTTTAGCACTGGTAGAAGCATAGCTGATCTGAGGAATCTGGAAGAGTCGCAGCAGATTGGCCACCTGGAATAATAATAGGACAATACAAGCGTTACATAAACCACCATGGACACAACACTAACTCTCCATTAACTCTGCTTTTATGTTAATTTGTCAGGTGCAGCAATATTTCTCTGGGGTAAGTGGGATCCAGTTGCATCAACAACAAAGATGCTTTTCCCATATTTTGATCTGAACGCAATTGTCAAAAAGCACCGCAGGTTGGTTGTTGTTTTTTTTTTTGTTTTGTTTTTTTTCACACAGCACTTCTATTCTGGAAATATTTCAGCTTTATTACAAAACTATGTCTATATGAACAAAATGTTGGCATCATTCCATCACACCTCTGTCACGGTTCTGTAACACCTCTGGAGGTAGTAAGAGAGCCGTGATAAAAGTGGAATCATGATTCTGGAACGCTATGTAAAACGAACACTTCTCATACCACAACCAAGATGTCATGTTTTGGTGATGTATTTAAAAATGAGCATGGGCCGTGTACAGCAAACAAACATATCAACACAAACAAAAAGATGTCGAACTGGGAAGACGTCGAGATCTGCAGGCTTCGGGCCATGCTAACATTTGTGGAACAATGAAAGACTGGGCCAACTCTGGACAGATTAGCAACACTGCTATGCTCAGGATTATTTACAAGTTATACGCCACACTATACGTTGCGTTACCACCCCTATGATTCCAGAACGTAGGTCCGTTATGTAAAAGTCCAGCCTGTCTCACCCTTCTTTCCGGGATCTCTAAGTAAAAGTGGGTTTTGTCTATGCTCTTGGCTATCTAGAAACTTTTATAACTTTGAAGTTAGAGCTAATTGTTTGGACCAAAACCAATGTGTACATGGAGGCTTCAAAAAGTTCATGGAAAAAGAACATAGCTTTGACATGGTTTAAATCGCATGGCCTTCAATTTCACACAGATGGATTTAAAGGCTCTTATCAACACTTGCAGAAGTGTATTGGCCTAGATAGAGCATAGGTTGAGAAAATAAACTTCACAACATAAACCGTTTTTCCAACTTTTTTTCGTGAATTTTTTTAAAAACCCCTTGTAGCAACAGAGATGCAGTTATAAGACTGAAAACTGTTGTCATAGAAAACATCTGGTTCTTCTATTGAAGTCTGAAGGTGGAGACCAACAAACCAACCTTCATATGATGTGAGGACACATCTATAAATTCAAACGGTAAATGAAAAACTGCAGAGTTCCATAAAACAGTAATTATTTCTGCTGTTTAGTGCTCTCAATCAAAACAAAAAACGCACCTTGACAATATCATGATTTACTGTAGGATCATAATGGGAGTTCTTTCACCATTATTGCAAGTGACTATCTACAGTCATGGAAAAAAAATAGATCATCAAAGTCATCAAAAACAATGGTAATGCAAACCCTAACTCCTGTGATGTGACATGATACATGTGACTAAAACAGACAGAAAAGAAAACATGGAATGTCTAAAAGCACTGTTTTTGTCAGTACAATGACATAGATATTGATGTAAGAACTGGAGTGATGTTGGTTATAATCAAGAAAACATGAAAAATGGATAGATATCAGCTCTGAAATTAAACTAGTATGAGATATGTTTGTCCTTTACTTGTACCAGGCATTAAAATGAACAATGTTTACAGATGTGAGACTGTGTTTCGATACATTTAAAGGCACATTTCCAAATCAAGTAAGGATATGATGCCATAAACATTGACTAAATGAAACATTCTACTAATCTTGTGGCTTTCTTTCAATTTTGAACAATGTTGAAAACATGAAATATCATGTAAAGATTAATTCAACAATGTATCAATGTCATTTTTTGATTTTGTAATGTGCAAATGTTACCCGTTATAGCTTTAAATCAATAAAATTGGCAGAACTCCATGCTTTTTCCCTGCAGATGCAATTAGTCTCACTCCATTCAGTCTCTGATTTCTATGCTGGATCCCTGCTGAGCATTTCACAACTTCAGTCTCCTCTGACTGAGTGACAAGATGCAGCTTTACAAATCATGAGAAAAGTCTAATTAATGTTTTCTGCCATATAATAATGTCCTCCTTGCTAACAAAACATTACAGAGGACTGGGTCTGTGCAGGTGTCATTCCCAGTGGATTGAATTGAGCGATGTGGAAGATGAATCTATTTTAAGAAAGTTGTTGCTCTTCTTTGGAAAGAATAAAGTAGACAGACAGACAGACCTAGAGAGAGTCTGAGGGCAGCGTTTGGGAAGTGAAAGGGAGTCAAAGTATCAAAGAATCTTGAAACTTTGCGTTTTCTGTGTAATAGGTTTTGTCAGTGTCATGACACCATGCGAGTTTCTACACGTAACCACTGACTAGCTTTTGCTTCAGGCACTTTTGTGAAGGCCTAAGGGGAGCTAGTCTGAGCCAGTGGAAAAAAAAAAATCTAAATTTGGTTGACTTTAATGCTGGCTCTCACACCAACACTCTTCTTGCAGAGCATCTTGAATGTCAATGAACCATTTGAGAGAAAGTCAATTCTAGAAGCATCCAGTTAAATTCATTCATCTTAGTGCCATCATATTGTGGTGATAGTTAAATCCAAAACCATTTTACATGACAAATGAACCTATGAAGGGTGTTTTCATATCGACAATACGCCAGAGAGGTATTCGAAAGTTGCATATTTTGTTTATTTTGGTTGATAAATCTTCCTTCAGTGGAAATATAAGATTCTTCAAATTATATTCTTTGGCTCCATCTGTTAGTGAACAAAATAATTCTCATTTCAGTTATTATCACTTACTGCCCTGCAGTATGTCATACAAATAGTGTAGCCAAATTCACACACATAAATGTAATACCTAATCCAACTTGTAATAACCATCAAAAACTGCATAAAATTTTGCCGTTTCACAAACTAAAGTGACTCACACATCCAGAAACTGAACGAATGAGGCATTTTTTAACACCCAGCAGATGTTGCAAAATGACAGGATGTGCAGCAGTACGCCAAACAAACTCTAACATCACAGGGTGAAAGAAAGGTCATGTTAAATTTTAACAACCTAGATAAATATAAAAGGATTTAAAAAAAAAAAAAAAAAAAGAAATAATAACAATAACCTTTTCATTTAGAATGTATTGTTTATAAAAGCAGGAGTGTAAATCTAGTGTGACGTGCCCTATCAGATTTTAATCAAGGGATCTTTGTTATTCTACAGGATCAAGGAGATGAATATTAAATGAGCAAATGGCAGTGATTTCCAGACCACTAGATTTATTGGAATTAATGAGGGAATGTTTCAAAACATAAAATGCAACAGACAGGAGCGAGTGGATGTTTTTTTTTTTTTTCTGCCATATGTCATATGAAGGCAATATTAAACTAATTTAACAGTTCAACATTTGAGCTATTTCTGACTCATGTGTGATGTAGGAACAGATAAATGAAATGAATATTCAGAGTGGGGAAACACATGAGTGAGCATTTCATATCAGTTCAGAGGTTGGTTACCCCTGAGATTTTCAGGTCAGCTCTGGAATTCCTGATTATTCAGACAGACTAATAATCACATTTTTACATAAAATCATCTATCTCCTTAAGCCGCTGTGACAGACTTTCTCAACATGTGGTGAAACAGCTGGCAGCAGTGTGCTTGTTCTCTTGGGGATGAAATGAGAGTATGATCGGAAGAGGCATGACTTTTTGGAACATTCATCTCTTAATAAGAATTACACATTATTTTATTATTTCTTATGCTATGTTCATCTGTATTACTGATTGTATTTTATATATTATACACAGTCCACTTCCTTATGTGTCCAAATATGTATCACATAGAAATGAGAAATCTCTGTCTTTAAATCACAGTGTGATTTCACTCTAATTCAGATTTTTCTTACATCTCTTTTATCATGGCAACAATCAATATATTTAATCAAAGCACACATGATTTAGCAATCCTGATCTAAATATTTGAGGACTCATTCATGCAGATTTCTTTGAGAGAAGTCAAGAAACATACAATGCTTCAACAGTGACTTAGGGATGATTAGTTGGATGTTGACTGAACAGAGTGGGTGTTTTAAGATAAGATAAGATAAGATAAAGATAAAGATAAAGATAAAGATAAAGATAAAGATAAGATAAGATAAGATAAGATAAGATAAGATAAGATAAGATAAGATAAGATAAGATAAGATAATGGGTGTGAATATGAGAGTGATTGTTTTTCTTTGTTTGTCAGCCCTGCGATGAACTGGTTTGCCCCTAAGTAGCTGGGATAGGTTCCAAGTGACCCCCATGACCCTAGTGAGGATAAAGAGGGTTCAGAAGATGAATGAAGATAAAATAAGACTGTATTTATCCCACTATGGGGACATTTCACAGTTAACAGCAGCAATATAAAACACACACGTGCAGAGAAATTAAATATTTTTTAAAAATGAGAAATTTTGTATTTATATATAGAATTATAATTAACTCTGAGGTCTTCCTTAGGCATTATCTATTTTGTTGTTGAAGATGTTACAGTTTGCAAAATAAATGTTTACACTTATGAATCAGATGTTGATCTTAAAATGATTTTGTACACACCCACACACAAACAAATCACATTTGGGCCCCACCTGGTGGTCATACGCCCCCATATTATAACAGAAATAAATTCAAGAATTTCACACATTAGCCTACCATGGAATAAAACACAGTAAAAATGTCAAATATCACTAGTTTTTTTTTTTTTTCCTAAATAAAATGTTTACATGATAGAAAGTATGATTATAAAGTGTATGTAGTTAAAATGGAAGTCAATGGGGCACTTCTGTCTACGAGGGTGACCAGAGGGAGTATCTGACACTATTAAAAAAGTACTTATGCAATCAGATCAATGTTTGACCTATCCAAGGCTCTAATAACCACCAATGTTTCATTATAGAAAATATTCATTTTTTGTGTTTTTTTGTAATGAATCACTTAGAATTCAAATTACTAAACTGGCATTTAAAGGGTTAGAATCCTCAAATTGTTGAATGTTTGGCAGTTTTGAACAGGGTGGAAATTGAGATTCCCAAAAAAAAAACACACACAAGGAAAAAATTGATGTATGATGATGATTTTATAGTAGTTTTTGTGTGCATGTACATTTTTGTCCACAAAGGTCACCAGAGTATAGTAAATCTGAGGAAAGCATAAGGGTTTAAAAATGTAAACTGTATTTATTTATTTTCAATAAACTAACAACCTGAAAAATTCCTGTAATAGACTTTTTTTTTTTTTTTCCATTTTAACTAGTGTGGCACTTCTGGTTCCCCTCGGTATATTTAAACACAAGGCTGTCGGAAGGCTGAGAGGGCTCCTTTAGGAAGGATACTAGGGGTTCTGGTGGGATTTAAATCTAGGCCAGTATGCTGAGGCGAGGTTCTTAACCATATATATATGAGGATATGACAGTTTTTCTTGATAAAGGGAGCTCAGAGCATCTGCAGGTGAAATAACATATGTGCACGAGTACAAATGTAGTGTTTCCTCTGTGATTATAACATACAGAAGCTGTGATGCTTTGGGCAATAATTCTAGTTTTGTCTTGTGTCATATCTTATTCATGTCAAAATATGCGGTTATCATGTTGAATATTTTTACTTAAGCAAATAAAACATATGGACTCAGATAACATAAATTACTTTTAACATGGACTGTTTGTACTATATGCCGTAATGGGAGTACCTCTGCTAAATGAAAAGTGTGGTGTGCTTTTTTTCAGTGAAGATACACTACAAAAGTCTAACTACTTACATATAATTACTTTAACATTTACCTGCTGACTAAAACCAATACAATATTGAATCACTATAGTCATTATCTTCATTGTGCAGCCTCAAACTATACAATGAAATTATAAAATATACACAGCATTTAAAACTTGAGTCCATTAATGTGAATACACCCATGTATTGAATGCTTTATGTGGATATTTTCTCTACACAGGTGTGCATGTATGGCCAACAGGAGCTTTCATTCACTCTTTTTGTTGTAATCTATAGTTGTGACATTGAATGCATGATTTTCTCTGCAGGGTATTATAAGGAGCTCAATGCCAGTTTTCTAATCCACTTACATGTGGCTTAGGGAAGGTTATAAGCAGTGTGCCAAATGTGTCACTGATACAAAAGGCTTATTAAGTGTATTGTACAGCATGTGTTCAAAAGCCAAGACTCTTTCACCTATGACAACCGTAGGCTGACACGTTTTAACATGTATTAGTCTCTGGTGTGGAGAGAGCTATTGTGAATATCAGAAGGCAGATACGGAGCATATAGAAACCGTGACGAAGATTTATGATCTTTGTCATTTTGATCATTTTTCCATACTCAGTTCAATCTGTGCTGCCAACTTGTTAAAACTGCATGAGTCTTTCCAGTCAAGAAATAGAACTTTGATGGGTTCAGAAGAGCACAGGAGTGGAATTTAAGATGGCATATAATAAAAGAACCAGACTAGACCATCAGCCCCCATATCCACCAGGCTGAATAATTACTCTGTTATGAATTAAAGGGACATATACAGTGTATATTGCTCCAAAACTCAAAAAAAAATTAACCCATATGTATATATTGACATTCAGCCGTAATAAAAATACCCTAAACATCATTCTTTTATTCTGAAATTTGATGACTTTTCCTAAATTTTGCCAAAATACACAAAAATACATATATATATATTTAAATGTTATACTTTTGTACAGGTGCTACAGAGTTTTGGACACTGAGGCTGATTCAGGTTAATTTTATATATAAATCATAAAGGTTTGTATATTTGTATGTGTTATGTCAAACATGACATGATACTGTGTGATAGTAGATGTTTTTCTCCAAAAACAAGTGTAAAACTTTTTTTTTAAAATATGCTCTTCCTGCTCTCTGAAACATTCTATTTATATATTACATATATTTATTAATGTAGGATAATCTATTTAGACATTTTAAATAAATCTGTAGTTAAACATTTAGTTTAGACACTTATTATGAGGGATTTCTGGGTCAAGTTTGACCTGAGCCAAACTGTGGTTTAAGAAATGAACAGTTTTTAAGAATTAAACAATACAAAGGATCTATCTAAGGGATGGTTAACATTTGCAGTGATGAATACTTTCAACAGAGCACGAGTTCTTTAACTCTGATGCAGCGAGTGTTAAATGATCATCAAATTGATAGAGAGTATAGAAGTGGATGAAGTATTACCCATCATACCTAGTGCCTACTGTACAAGCCTGTGTTATGAGCTGGGGGTGATTCAGTTGGTTAGATCTAGGTTCTGTAAAGCTACGTGTCCAAAACAATGATGCAAATAAATGTTGTGATATCGCATATGGTTATCAAAATCATTCTATAGTGAATACACACCAAAATCAAACTATAGACTAAATAAGGCAAGGCCAAATATTGCAGTGTGGGACTTTTTTGGTCGGGCTGTGTATCTTAAAAATTAGTTTATTGGCCTTTAAAACGTACTCCAGTGATTTGGAATGAGTGAAATTGAAATGAAATGAAATTTTGAATGTGATTTCAGTGCAAGTACTGTCTGTTCTATCATTAGACTGAGTATTTAATACTAATATATACATATTTATATGAAAAATGACAATAAGTATGAAAATTATATCTGCTCAACTGTTCCAGAACAGCAATAAATATGGTAAATTTAGGGAGGAAATTAAAATATGCTCTCAGTTGTTGTCTGGATCATACAACTATACAGCTCACCTTATTGATAGACATTGTTACATAATGTGGGTGTGTGTAGGTGTGTGCGCGTAGGTGTGTGTGTGTGTGTGTGTGTGTGTGTGTGTGCGTGCGTGCGTGCGTGCATGCGTGCTTGTGTTCTTAAGGAAAGCGATTACTTTAATTTCAGGAAATATCACAAAAATGTCATAATCTCGCAGTAATAAAGAGTCCTTTAATATCCAAATTTGTATCTAGTTTATTTTATTTTTTCATTTTATTTATTTATTTATTTAGACAGACATAATATACATTAACCTTAAAAAGGAGAGATGTAGTGTGCCAGGTAGTACTAGAGCTAATTTTCACTTGTATTCCTTGGGCAGGCCGATGTTATGATAAAAAAAAAAAAAAAAACAGACATTAATAAAAAACTAAAACATACAACAAGCTATAAAAATAACAAAAAAGCATTTTATGTCTATAAAAAAAATAATTCACATCCAATCATTCACTCTTATTCGTCCTACTGCAGTCTGTGACACACACTCTAAGCATGTTTACATTACATTACATTGTGGCTACAGGTTTGGTAAGAGAGTAGCTTTTTTTTTCACCATGATGAAAAAACATTACATGTGATAGTTTGTAATTTGTAATAGTTCTGCTCCATCTTCTCGGAGGAGGACATGGTGGACTTCCTACCTGGTGTAAAATGTTCAAATGTGCTGTAGATTTTAAGTTTCAGGTCTGAACAGACAGACAGACAGACAGACAGACTGAACTGATTGCTATACTCTTGAGGGCCAAGGGTAACAAGAAGAACTTGAAAAATAAAGTATAATAAATAAAGGAGAAGCTGAGCCAACAGAAGAAATGTGCAATGCATTAAGGGACAAGGACGAGGGTAAATCTCTCAGTGTGCACTCTTTTGTTTCTTTGCTTTCAGCTGAACAGACTCAAGAGGATGTAAGATTGTGTTGCCCTATTTTCAAGTCTCCTTGAATGCAACAAAACACAAGTGGACTGCGTAATATCAACTCCAACATACCGTTAGACCTTCATCTCCACTGCTGCTGCTGCTCATGGATATATGTATTTATCTAGATGTAAGTAAAAGTCATTATTGTGTTTTATGTTACGACCTATTTGAAGCCAATGTTTGAGTATTATAGTATATGTAGGTAAAATACGACATGTATTATACTGTATATTCATGTGTATTGATGTTCATTTCATTTTTTTTTTTTACATTTACTGAGTAGGATATGGGCATGATTACATCAAAACGACCACACTGATTTTCTTGAAACATTGTGAAAGGGTTGGACGGGTCCTAATAAATTCTAATAAATTCTGGAGCAGATCCATAATAAGGGGCAGATCATGGGTGGGCATGTTTTAAACACTGCAGTATGGATCGGTAACCGCGATGGACTTCAGCACCCCCCATGACCCTCTAGAGCAGGGGTGTCAGACTCATTTTAGTTCAGGGGCCACATTTAACATACTATGATTGAAGTGGGCCAGACCAGTAAGTAAAACATGTCATCTACAACTGTTTTACTATGTTTTAGAGCGAAAAAAAAAAAAAAATTAAATTACATAAAAAAAATAGAAATGCATTTTTAACAGTTTTATACCTCATTTTCTCATTTACACATGTACATTACACTAATGGATCACAGTGGATGTACAAATACACAAAGCATTTAGCAACAGACAGAATATTATAAACACGCTCTTACTTTTCTCAAGACATTCAGGTTGTTTATTCGCTTTTTTTGTGAAAGGGTACGGTACTTTGTAAATAGGATTTTTTTTTTTTTTTTTTTTTTTTTACATTAACCCATAAAGACCTAGTACTACTTTTGTGTC
>JAPSES010000211.1:11895759-11909252 GCA_029822895.1 Maxillicosta whitleyi | reverse complement strand
ACCAAAAAATACAGGAAAAAAATCTGAAGTGTGACCTTTTCCCAAAATGTAGTAGTAGTAGTAGTAGTAGTAGTAGTAGCAATAATAATAAAAAATAAATAAATAAATAATAATAATAATAATAATGTATTTATATAGCACCTAAACTGGGTTTACAAAGTACTTAACAGACAAGTAACAACATATGTAACCACATCTGTTCCGGGTCACAGCAATCTATAAAACCAATTTGGTATGAATTCAACCAATAGTTTTGCTGCTAAAGTGTTAAAATAAATAAATAAATAAAATAAAAACAGACCTTGCCTCCCCTGCAGGGGGCAGGGTAACAATCGGCAAATATTGGGTGAGAGAAGAGATCAAGCACCAATGACTCATAATGACACAGTTTGAAATATTTTTCCTTTAGATTATCTTTGGTTGAATTAATCAGTAATCCAAACTGATAAAAGGGATGAAAACACTCATAATTTGTGGTTAGGTTATGGTTTAAAAATATCACCATACAAGAGGAAGAGTGGACTAATGGCATTGGCGGAGGTGTGCGATCTCTGAACACCCTTCTGGTTTATATGGAAATCCTCTTAACTTCCAGTATGTGTATGCAATAATGTGATTCAGGGTTATGTAGATAAATATGTATCTTGTCGGGTTTCCAGTTCTTCACACATGAATAATAATGCTGAGTGTAGTGAATATGGCATTACAAGGTCATTACTCACTTTGAATTGATAACCTGCTGTTCATAAACCACAGGAACGATGTCCAAGGCTAGAAACTCACATAAATATTTCCACAAGTTAGACTCATTCAAACTGGCCAGATGGCATCACAGTCTTGCCTGTGACTGTTTAACATACAGGCTTTAATTGTCAAACGGTTGGATGCCATATGATGCAATGTGACTCACTCTATGTCTTTCCCACAATCATATCTGCCCATCAGTGTCTCGGTGTTTCTGTGAAACATGATCTCTTATTCGATCCCTCTACATCCTCTGTGCACAGGCACACCCCTGCCAACCCACCAGACAGCCCGGCTGCAACCACAGATGGAGAAGACTGGACCTAGCTTGTGATAGCGTCATAGAACTTCGCCTCCACACTTAACTCAATCTGTGCCCGTATAACGCCAGCATGGCTAGGCCTGCAGCCAGATCCACCCACATATCTGTGATTGTCACACCACAACACCAGCGGCACCACAACACGCTCCTTCATTCATTGTGATAGATTTAGACAGCACTCAGCGTTCTTGCCACCTGTCAGTTCGCCATGTTCTATCATGTCTCCATGGCAATAAGGGTCTTTAAAGTAATATTGTTAGTTCTCCTGCAACTGCCTTTTCGTCAGGGTAAACTACACACATGAGATTGGCCACCCGCTGTTCGCACAAAAGAGTGGACTTGGTAGCCTTTTACACAGCAAGTCAGGCTTAGAATTTACAGAGACAAGACAGCAAGAAATGATAGCAACATTATAAAGATATGCTGTCTGCAGAATAAAAACCAACTGCACCACAAAAAAGCCTCATATACCCATGCCCCCAATACATATCTTTGTACAGAATACTATCCCTAATAGAATAGGGCAGCAGTAGGTGTAAATACAACTCTAGGGCATATCTAAGGATAGTCAAGTTAATTTTATTTATATAGTCCAACAACACAAATCACGAATTTGTCTGGACATCTGGACATTATACAACACCCTCTGTTCTAAGACACACACACACACACACACTGTAGTGGGTGATGTGTAAACAGAAATCTTTAACACATGTAAAGCAATAAATAAGTAAAATATATCAAAGTAATGGTGAGTATTATGTTTCGCAAAAACAAAATCACACCAAGCAGCCAAGGCAAAGATCAAGAGCAAGTACACCTTGTAACAGAATTTAATTTAAACAGAGGGTTATTCATGGTGGGAACAGGGATTGTGTCCTTTGGTGCACTCCTACTGCTGAGGAAGAGTCTTGGAGAAGCTAGGGCAGACCTCAGACCTCAGGCTTGTAATAGTACATCCATAAATTACCACAAGACAAGGGCACTCTCTAAGGAGCCCCAGATGCAGGGTTCCTCTAAAATTACTGCTCGTTTATCAAATCCTTTATTTCCAAACCGTCCTTTCACTTGGAATACCTTTATAGGTGTTCTAAATCCTTCTGTTGGTTACATCATTTCCCAGGGGGTCTTATTTGCATATTGTATCACCATAAGTGGATGCGGATTAATGCACAGACTGGCATGGTCCCATGTGTGTAGGGCCCCCGGATTGGCCAGACTATTTTAAATTTTATCCAAAACACAAATGACACAAACAAGCACTATTGGCCAATAAAACAAATAAACAATTGTTTGGATAGATGTGATCCACATATCAAATCTATCCATTGTAATGTTCACGTCATGTGACATGTCAGTTGTTTTTGGTTTGACGTGGCTGCCTTTGACAGATTGACAGTGACATGACCAACAGGGGGTTAGTGTGTGTGTATGTGTGTGTGTGGGGGGGTCGGTTGTGTTTTGTTGTGGCAGGCTGTTTATAAGGTTTAAGGAATAAAAGTCAAGCAAGAAAAAAATTTAAGCTACGAATTTGGAAATTTGACATCTGAGTAACATATTTATCGTTCTGCTGTGGTTTCATTATTGCATTTATAATGTGCTGTTGTTGCATACACACACACACATGTATGTATATACATACATATACATATATATATATATATATATATATATATATATAGTAGAAAAAAAGTATACACAAAGAGTAGCCTAGGGTCATTTGACCACCTTAAATCTTCAGTTTTGGAAGTGCAAAGATAGAAAATATTGTTATGAAACAACAATGTGACAGGAAAACATAAATCATATAATAGTTTTAGCAAATTCTCACATGGATATTTTAAGTCTGCGACTCCAAACCATGTTTGGTTGAGGAAACATTTGTTCTGTAAGACAACAGATGGATACAGGAGTAGCTCTTAACTGTAACAAACTCTGAGTGATCAGTTTATCGTTGGTGTGTTTCGCTGACAAGCCTTCTGCTGTCCACTGTCGTCTACAAATCATGTGGATAAAACTATGGACGGATGCCACTATCAGTCTATAGTCCCAAAGAGTCTACTGAGGAAGGCAGCTAATAGCAGACTTACATTGGCAGTAGTTAGTACAGTGTCGATGGTCTGAAGCCAATTATGACTTCCCAGATTGGCAGAAATGCCTGCCTTTCTTGAGACAATAAGATGTCTGGACCACAAGACTGCACGTTTCAAGTGTGGTGAACCGTAATCTTCAGTGGAGGCAGCAGACACAGTTCTCTGGTTGACTGAGCCACAATCAAGAGTTAAAGTTAAGGCTTGAAGGACTGTATATTTGCGGATATTTGCAAATCTATGGTTCACATGACTCACAATTTTTTGAAATTACATTGATGTAGCAGATATATTATAGCTAAAGCTTTGGAGCATCAATTAGCAGAGCTTTCATTACATCAGCTTGAGTGAGCAAAAAGGAGCACTGCTGCTCAGAGTAATCATGCCGTCACTAGTCATCCTGTCAGCCCGTCTCGAGCACAACATCTGTAGCATGTCTGCCTCTGACAGGGCTGCTGCTGAAGTGTGAATTACCAGGGAAGAGAAAGAGCTCCTCTAAATTAGATCAACCAAGCATATGGGCATACAGGTAAACAGATCTTCCTTGCGGAACTGATACTCATTAAGTTCCCATGTTAACATTTCACAAAGGGGAATTGCACACGGTACTTAAGTCTAAATGGACAGTTATATCTCCATCAATCACGCTATCTCCTTGGCTTGTACTCCCTGCTCCCCCACAACCTCAATAGATTCTGATAGTTCAACACATGGTTTGTAATTACAGTGTCTGACAAAATTAAAAGTATAATATGCAAAATGTCCACATCAATTAAGTAGGTCTATGTTGTATCATTAGTTGGCTCATGTACTTACAGTCAGGTTCATACAGTAAGTATTTGGACCTTGACACAAATTAATTTTAGTAATTTTGCCTCTGTACACCACCACAGAGGATTGGAAATAAAATAAAAAACAAGATGTGACTGAAGTGTGGACTTTCAGTTTGGATTCAGTGGCTTGAGAGTCTGGTTGCAGCCGGCTCAAATATGTAAAATACCACAAGATAAATTCTGTTATGATTTGCCACTGTATTAAAAAAAAAAAAAAAAAAGGATTGATTGGATTAACACAAATATTGTACAAGCCTCTTAAGAGTTACTTACAAGTTTAACAGTGAAAAAAGAATCTGAAAAGTAAGTGGAAAATCAGCTGATAAGGAGCTTTATGTCCAGATGTGTCCTCTTCTCTGTTTTTTCTTTTCCAAATTCACCAAATAAAAGGTCTGGTTTTGATTCCAAATGACAAACTCGTATTTGGTATTGATATTCACTGGTGTTCCCAGTAATAGATCCAAAGAGTAAAAGTAAAGGAGACCATCATTCAATAAAGAAAAAAAAAAAAACCAAATATAGCTATATAGCTATAGATAATGAAAACTTTAGGAGTGGCTAATAAGGTGCAAATCACTGGTAACGCTCAACAACAAGAAGAAGAGATTCAAATTTGAAATTTTGTAAAAACATCAAATAAATAAATACATTTTCTAAAGCCTGTGCAGTCCTGGAATAGGTTTCTCTGGATAGATGAAACCAAATTGTGCCACAATAATGAGCAGAGAAAAGTCTAGAGAGTGAAAGGAACAGCTCGCCTTCATCAGCTCACATATTGTATCAAACATGGTAGAGACAGTATTATGGCATGGGAGGAACTGGTTCAATGGTGTTTATTGATTTATTGGTTGAGAAAAAAAAAAAAAATAGGATGAATCTAATCTATCTTCTCTGCTCAAATTCAACCAAATACAAAAAGCTGAAAGGACAATACTTCATATTGCACTTGGATAATGACACAAAACTAGAAACCCAAGAGCTTTTGTAGTTATAGAAATAGGATGTTTTGCAGTGGCCCAGTTAGTCACCTGATCCCAATAGAGCAGCTTTTCCATTTCTGAATCTTAACAAAAGGCAGAAACACCCACAAATAAGCAGAAAGTGAAGGCATCTGTAGGTCTGGAAAAGCATCTCCAGGAGGAAATAGCTTATGGTGACATCCATGGGATCCAGACTTCAGGCAGTCATTGACTGAAAAGGATTTTCATCCAAATATTAAAAACAGTCTTTTTTTTGGTAATCTTTTTATACAAATTACTTTAAGTCTTTGAATATTCCTGAATAGTTCATACAATTATATTTGTTGTTAAACCCCTTGAATTAAATCTGAAATTTAACAGTCAATTACTAAGTGCTTAATTTCTAGTCTACTGAGGTAGCGTAGATTACAACCAAGCGCAAACCTCCGCCAAGCAGCACAGTTCAGGTCACACATTTGAAGACACAATATGAGAAAACAGGACTTCCACTGCCATCTGGTGGACATTTGTTAGTACTACAACAGCGTCAATAATAACTAATAGAGAATCCTTTAAAAAAAAAAATCCTGGATCACCGTCTGGATCCAGGAATTTTTTGTAAAGGATTCTCTATTAGTCCGGATCACCTCCAAAAAGTAATCACTTCCAGATCTCACCATTACCGACCTATCCTGAAATTTTCATCAAAATCCATCTATAACTTTTCGAGTTATGTTGTACACAAACCAACAAACAAACAAATAAACAATGGCAAAAACATAACCTCCTTGGCGGAGGTAATAATTTGTGTTACTGTTCAAATAGGAATGTATCTAACTGCATATCACTGGTTTTTAACAACAATCAAATTCCCATAAATAAATAACTATACAGTGTCTTTCAATGACGTCATCATTAATATCAGAAGAAAAAGACAGAAATGTGTAATCAAACCATGTGACTACAACTTTACTACATCACTGCATTTGTAGATTTCAATCTGAGTCATGTGAGATAGATGTTCATCAGTGATGATGAGTGAAACTGCCATGATCTAATGCTACTTGGCAATGTCAACAAATGACCTATTTTATTCTTTTTTTTTACTGAGTGGCTCTGGGACTGGTAGAGAACAACCTTTAGGATTGTTTAGCAGAAAAGCTTTAAGATTCCAGATGAGACAGTTTTGAAAAATACACAGATGTTATTCATAGGGCTGTCATTTATAATAAAAGCTTTTTTTAATTTCAAAGATAACAATTAACAAAGGTCAAACATACAATTGACAAGGCCCCAAGAACTTACATCTTAAAAAAACAAAAAGAAAAAGAAGATACATATACAGGGATTCTTGGACATTAGTTTTCTTTAAAAAAAAAAAATCTCCATATAAGTCAGTCTTAACACATTTGGGGGAGTCTATTAGCTTATTATTGCAAATGTACTGTTCAAATTCAGCCTGGAGTCTGTGTAAATGGGAGGTCGTGTTCATTACTTTACATTTATGGATATGAAATTTACCAAATAATATTAATAAGTTAACAACTCACTCAATGCTGCTCTCTTGGTGAATAAAACGTGTAATAACAGATTTACTATCAATTACAATGGGGAGTTTGATTTTACACAATATATATCTTTCTAATTTAGTCCAGAGGTTATTCAGATCATTCATTCATTTATCAGCTCCTTCCTGTAGCCTTCATCAGAAGCGTCACCATGATGTTGCTGTGATGTGTCTTATAGGCTGCTCAGGTGGGCAGCATCGTCATGGTGGCGCTTCTGACAAAGGCTACATGAAATAGCTGAAACCAGTAAAGCAGATAAACAAACGACTGCGCCTGCGTCTGAGAAATGAATGATCTGCACTAACTGTAAGTGGAAGACAGTCTGAAACTTTAACAGACTAGTCCAGAGGTTAATAGAGTGTTTGCACTGATAGAATAAAGGTATTAAAGTTTCAATTTCATTATTACATAAGTTACATTTATTTTCTAGATCTAAACATTTTTCTATGATAAAAGCTGGATACTAGACCACGATGTCAGATCCCCCAGTGGTCACTTGCGGTACTGAAATGCAAAAAAACCCAAAAACCCGCAAGTCGAAAAGCTTTTTCATCTTAGACTACAATGATTAAAGATATGTCTCTAAAACTTCTGATAGGATAACTACAACTATGAAATAGGTGTAGATAATTTTTCTACCAAGTTTTTCTAACATGAAGTTTTTCATCTAAAAGCCTCAAAACAATTATTTTGAACCTGATGACATCAATGCGCCGTACAGTTCTGGTCTGAGGAAGGTGCGGGTCATGTCAGCAGGTGAGCTGTTTGTACAATAGGTGGTGAAGCACAGGTGCACATGTACAGTCCTAGTCAACATGTGCACTGACTGGACTATGTTGCACGGAACCCAGAAACTTTGTTTTGTCTTAAGTGCAAATGAGCAGCTTTACATTCAAACAACACCTGCCAAATGTTTCACCCGGAATCCAACTCTTATTATACACCTGTGGGTTAAGGGAGGAAAACTACGCTTTTTAGCCTTTGAATTTATATTTTCAGTTTTTATATTGCTTTTTTCAGTTTTGTGTCACAGGTTGTTTTTTTTTGGCAGTTTAGGTTAGGTTTGTTTCATTTTGGAAAAGACAGTTTCAGTTAAACTATGTGATTGACAACGAAAGCCAAAAAAATATCATCCTGCCAGAACAGCTTGAGGGAAAATGAATCTAAAATGCAGAGGCTCACATAGACCCCTGGTTGCAGAAATGAAAGGGTATTCAGATTTCTTTTGACTAACTTCTCCATACTTAAGTAAATTTTATGATTATATGTACAGTGCATATTAATTTACAGACACAGTAGAGCTTGTTAGTGTGTTCATCGGTTCCTACCTGAATGGAGACATCACTGTAGGAGCCGCCAATTACCCCAGATATAGCCAAAGGGACGTCATCATGGATAGCATAGGAGCCATCAGGACAAGTGTACTCACTGTCGTCAACTTTGGTGAGTGAGGCCCTGACAAACTCCAGAGACTGCTCCAGAGCATATGTGTCCTTAGAGCATGTGTCCAGTATATGAGCTCCTAGTCTGATCCCAGGCAGGATGCGTTCATCCCTGTTGATTTCATCTAATGCCAGCAGCATGGCCTCCAGTCTCTGGATCCCTCTCTGAGCATTGATCTTCCCACAGTCCTCTGCTCCCTCACCTTTCTGGTGTACAGGGAACAGTCCTCCAATCATCAAATCTCCGTCAAGTGTGATCTCCCTCTTAGAGTCTGTGTTATAGCCCACCACAGGCAAACCCTGGGGAGCATGGGCGAAGAGAGACACACATATGCACAGCAGGCTGAGGTGGGACAGCCAGAGGGGTCGGGGCAGAGGGCGAACCCCCGACACAGGGGATTTCCCCAATGACATATCCCTGGGCAAAACAAGGTCACTGTTCTGTCTGTGGTTTTCCAGTCAGCTTCTGGTCAGCTTTTGATGACAGCTGCTCTGTGGAAAAGAACTGTAAGGCGCAGCAGCACCAGATCTCAAAGCACCAGTGTTTTTATTCTGACAGAGG
Source organism: Maxillicosta whitleyi (assembly GCA_029822895.1). NCBI lineage: Eukaryota > Metazoa > Chordata > Actinopteri > Perciformes > Neosebastidae > Maxillicosta > Maxillicosta whitleyi. The sequence continues at coordinate 11,900,732 of JAPSES010000211.1, read as the reverse complement.
CCATTTACAACATCAGTGCCATCCTCTTCGTCCTTCTCTTCTTCAGAGATTTCGTAGATTACAGCCTGCAGATCAAACAGAGAGAAATTCAGTCCCAGCCTTTGAGCTGGAGAACAATAAACCCTTTGTCTCACACATATAGTGTCTGCCTGGGACCGACTTGTCCCATGGAAATGTTTGACATCATGAGCACGAGAGAGTAAATATCAATAAGCCTTATTGATGATGGAGTCGATAAGGAGTTGAAAAAAAATGAAAATTGATTTGTTGCTATTCAACTGGAGTATGTTCACCAACGAGATTAGACCTCTCTTTCATTTATTTGTTTGGTGTCAAATTTTATCAATCTATACACAAGGACCACTGTTAAGAACAAGAAGTATAGGAACATAAGAAAACATGAGCTGTAGTTTAAAGAGAGCATCCACTATAAGGTCAGAGTTCACTGAGGATGACACAAACATCCTCCAAATTGTGTTCTCATGTTTTCAAGGAACACAGAGTCAAAACCTCATTGTGAGAGCCTTTATTTACGGTGTGTTGGTTTTATCTTAAACTCCTTGCCTCGTCTACTCTCCCGGCATTTTATTGTTTGTCTGACCTCATATTACTTCCTATCTAAGGAAGGTAATTATACAACTCTCTTATAGTCACATGTACCCATGCCAGTCTATACAGAGAGTCCACAGAGATAACGAATCATGCCTCAGAGGAACATTTTGTGTAGTCACATTAACTAATTACACAAGCTTAAAAAACACAATCCATGTGCCTCAAAAACAAAACCCAGAACTAATGAAATCTACTTGACAAATACAAATGTTATTGCATTAACGGACTGCATGAATGTGATATTAATAACAGTTATATCAACTAATGTGGTAAACTATTTGTTTACTGCACAAACTGAAACACAACTCCAAAAATATAACAAAAACCTTCTTGTTCTACTTGCTTCTAAAAAAAAAAAAAAAAAAGTGACTCATGCTGGGGAAAAAAAAACCATGATATTTACACTGTGGATATTATTGGAAAAGCAATACAACATCTATTTATGCAGCAAATGTCTTCAGAAAATTCAATTTAAGTTAGATGACTTCACACTTTTAAAAATGATTATTATCCTTAATTTGCTAAAACCTTGTTTGATATAGGTGTAGTAAATGTCCGAAACAGTGAAGTAAAAGATCAATGTGATGAATAACCACCATCAATACTGCACTGAACCACATCTCAATAATGTGACACTTTCACAGAAAGAGCCAAAGCTGATCCAGTTCAAGTATGGATTGGCAACAGAAAAGATGCAGAGTTATTGTTCAGGCCTGCTGTTAGTCCCTTCAAATCCCAGAGGCTTAATTATGCAAAGTGGTGAGGGAGGGTGAAGTTTATCAGAATAAATTATTGAGCTGGAACGATCTGTCTCATATCTGTTGTTTCAACAAGTCAAGTAGGTTGACAAGCTGTAATTAACTCAATTGATGAGAGATTATGGAAATAGAACAAGGGGATATTGTTACTCATATTTCTTTCCATCTATTTCAAAACATTTATTTGTCCATTAAAGCGGCAGAAAGCTCTCAACAGTAGTCAGACTGCAGTCCGCATTTTTTCGGATTTTTCTCTCGTCCCCCTCTCTCTTTCTCTCTCTCTTTCTCACCCTGTTGTTTCCATGGAAACTTGCCAGTAGATGGAGAGGGTGAAGAGGAAGTGGAAGACAGACCAGGACAAGTGGGCCAGTCTGACCATGCATGGTGCACGGCCCCATGGGAGAACTGGGAAGCCTGTACTGTGAACTGACCAAACTGATCAGACTCCAGCCTGAGTGTTTCATGTTCTGCCTCTTAAATGACACAGACCAAACAAACACACACACAAAAAAAAAAATAAAATAAAAAATGTCTCACTGATTAAAGTCTTTGTTACTGTCCACAAACAATAGATATTCCTTTAGTATCTTATTTTGGATCAGCTGTTCTTCATCAGTAGGTGTTTTCATAAAGAATCACTGCCTTAGAGACTATTCTAGTGCAAACACTGCAGTCTTTTAATACTAAAAAAGCTGTGACATATTGCATTATTTTTGATGAAGCGTCAGTGAAACTTGAAAGCCTTTTTTTTTCTTCCACCAAAAAGAAGCGTGTGGATATCAGCCTTTCCATTTGCTCCCTTAGCAGCCTGTCAACAAGTGAAAGTCAGTTGCAACAGGCTGTGCATATGAGCCATTCACGAGTACTTCCCATGCATACAAAGGCAGTCGCACGCAGAATTATGATTATGTAAAACAAGACTGTTGTAATGTTTGGTGAGAGCATGTAGCTCTGCAGCATGTCAAACCTTACAGCTGAAGTTAAAAGCTGAATACCCATACGGTGAATAGAGATACAAAGACTGTTTATTTTGAATAGAAATCTGCAGTAAAGATGTAACAGTGGTGGAGCACTTAAGCATAGCCTCAAGAGGAAATGGTGACAAAAGGATTTCTGGCTGACACATTGTCAGTCTCCTCCCCAATCCTGCATTCCCACCGGAGGCCTCCATCTCACTAGTGGACTCTATCTGGCTCCAATATCCAGGCTATTACAATGGCTTACACTTTTCATGTGATCGGAACTACAAATCATATCCTTAGTATTAGATGCATTTGAGTTTTAGAGCTGTAAATGCTTGACAAAGACATCAAAATGTAGATTTGTGATGCTGTGTTAGCGCAAGTCAATGAAAATTCACGTCACACCTTAGGACAGCAGTAAGGTGTTTCTCTCCATGGAGGCTATATCCATGTAATACTATTTTAAATTAAGGGTGTGGGTATATTATATATAAATGACAGATGCTAAGAGAAATATTTACTCTTTAGATGTAATATTTCACCCAGGATTCTGTCTACATGTTAACTTCAAAGAAAACCCAAGCCTCTCATTTTCTTCTCTCCTCCTCTGCAGCCATCTATGTTTCCCTCTTCACCAGATGGCCTTTTTAATTCAAGAGCGTAAAGCCTGCCAGCCTCTTACACACTTCAAATCAGACAGCATGAAGGCATGGAAGGAGTGGAACATGAGCTGAAAAAAATATAAGAAAAGATAGCAGGTGCATGATGGCAGAAGAAAGGAGAGCGAGTTAGTGACAGCAGAGAAAGGGGGATCCAGGGTGGGGTCTGACAAAGATGCTATCCAGGCTGATTTTTTTATGGTACTCATTTGCCCCTGGAGTGGAGTGCAGCATTAATATGGTAATATCCCCCTAGGCAATAGCAAGTGTTGAGGAGTGGAGGTCATCTCGTGTATGTGCAGCCGTGAGCCTGGAGGAGCAGGCTGGAGATCCCCAGTGGAATGACTTGGAGGCTGGCTAACAGGAAGCAAAGGTAATGGGAGTTAGGCTTCCCTAAAATCACATTTCCAGCTGACAAAGGGAATGGCTCTGGGTGGAGGACAAACCGAAGATGGTTTGCTAATGGAAAAGGAGGCTCAAGAGTGCTCCCACACATATTACAGAGCACAAACAATGTATGAAACCTAAATCCTGGAAGCACCTGTGACAAAATACAATTTACCACAGTTTTGATTTGAATAATTTATATTTAACTGATATTTTTGATATGTATGAAAAAACAAAAACCAACAAAGTACCAAATACCACATATCATATATCAGCCTGTTGCAGTAAAGGTTGAAAAAAATCTATCTAATGTAAAAATAAATAAATAAATAAAAAGTTATGCCTTTTTGCTACTATTAACTGTTTATGTCAATGATTTGTAAAATTTGATGTATTTAGAAAACAACGGGGCTACAACCAGAGAACACAAACTTTGTTTTAGGGATGACTAACACATCCAGCTCTTAAAGCTGCAGTGTTTGTTTGTTTGTGGCATCAATGGCTGTCGATTCCATAATTACCTTTCAGTATGTTATACATGACATAATCTGAGAAATTGAAATTCTATCCAGTTTTGTAGTCTATTTATGTGTGTAATCAACTGTTTGATATGGTGTTTTCAAACAGGCAAGAATGTTAAATACCGGACCAACAGCTGTAATTACAAAAATGTAATTGTTTTCTAAGGTGTGACTCTACTAAACCACTCTGTGAATCAATGAAGAAGCTCAGAAAAGTATGTTCCCTTTGAAAACAGGGTCCGGTTATTTATACTTATATTGATTTTTTGATTTGGACTGAGAGGAAAGACCTGCCAAAGGATAGTGAGTAATCTGACATTCTGGTGATTTCAGCTCATGCAGCTTTAGATGAGTTTTATTTTATGGTTGTTTCTGTAAAATGTTGGTTTATTTATTTATTTATTTCAAACAAGTTAAATGTAGGAGATGTCTTTTTTACCTTGTGGGAAACTCCCATTTTTTTCCCATTCCCAAATTATCTGGAAAAAAAAAATTAAAATAAATTTACATTTACATAAGCAGACAAATGAACCTGCTGGATATGTATGGGTGTTTCCTTCAAACTGAACTGCAGTTTTTGGAACCGGGTTCCAGAGCAAATGTCAAACTGTCACCTTTGCATTTCCATGTGTGCAGCCCACACGTTTCTTTTCTGAAAAGGTGTCATAGCCCCACACCTGCATGTGCTGGCATCTTCTTGTGTCTTGTTCTTGTTCAATGGTGGTTGGAAAGCTTTTCCTGTACCTGTTTCTATTGAGAGGTTCTGTGCTCATGCTCTGTTTCTTCTCTGTTTTGGGGGCATCACTGTAGTGGCGCTACAGTGTCACTTACAGGCCTGGCTTATCTATGACAGGCTTTTCAGTGGTTTTATGTGGACGCTGTGGAAGGATTTGACCTGCCTTGACACAATGACGTTTATGGAAAACATTTTTAAAACAAAAACGTATTCCTCGTATTCCTCCTCTAGGTTGATTGGTAACTCTAAATTGGCCCTATAGTGTGTGAATGGTTGTCTGTCTGTCTGTGTGGCCCTGCGATGAACTGGCAGCTCATCCAGGGTGTACCCCGCCTTCC
>JAPSES010000211.1:11882707-11895119 GCA_029822895.1 Maxillicosta whitleyi | reverse complement strand
ATCTACAAGGTCTCATTAATTTTCACTTTGGCTAATGTATACACACCTTGTAAAAAAAAAAAAAAATACTTGCACCAGCACATTCTCAACAATGCCTGGTTTCAGACTTTACCCCATGAAGACACAGTCATACTTTTGCAGCATTTCCCAACAAGATTTTTCTCTATATTTGACTTTTTTAAGTGATTCATCAGTTTTTACTGTCATATTATCATCTGTATTTTTGCATTTCTCAGTGTAAATCATACACATTCCAATATTTAATTCACAGATCATATAGATGTTCATTAAAGCTCACAGTAAATTCAAAGGTTATTATTTCAGAAACAGAGAAAACTAAGGAAAAAGTGACTTTTTCAGTAATGATATCAATAACAGAACATAAAAACAAGTGTCTCCATTCATTGTCATTGATCCAACTCCACGGGTTTTATTGGTAAATCAATGTTGTAGAAGATGATGGTGTTTCCTTGGTAACTACAGAGCCTCTGAACGTCCAAATGAGTCATATCGGATGACCGGGAAAAGATGTCAAACTGTATTAAACATAAATCAGTCAATTGATGATTAATTGATCAGTTTAGCAGTTCAGAAGCTATTAAACACTTTAGATTAGTAGATGATTTGGTTACCAATGGCTTTATGGGTTAAAGTCATGGTCAATTTTTACAGTCGCTTTAGTTTCAGAGAATTCTTTTGTCAGCAATTCAGAGGCTGTTTCATTGGATGTATTTTCAGAAATTATTGACTCATTTATAGGATTTTCTCTTTTAAACTCAGTGGTATTAGTCATAATGAGTCATTTCGACAGTGGCAAACACAGTTAGTCAAAGCCACAGCACAGAGGTTGTGCTTTGCAGTTTCATCTGATTTCATCGGAAGCCAATGTTTACCGGAAATCCCACATGGATTATATTTATATTTGCAGCTGCTATGGACTTGAATCCACTTCAAGTTCACATGACTGAAAGAGATTTCCAACAGTTCAGTTACTATTTTTCTTTTTTTTTTTTATGTTGTTTCTATAATTAAAAATGAAGGATTAACAAGGTCTTTAAGTCTCAGTGATACATGCTGAGGTCATTTAGAAGTGCTTTTGAGCAGCAGAGACTGCGATTAAGAAGACGTGAATCAATTCAGAGGCTCACTGCATCACTGTGAAGGTTTACTGTCATTCAACCCTGCTTACATTTAGATGAGCTGTAAATGGAAAATAATCTCATTTTCATTTCTTGATGACACCTAATTCTATGTACGCTCAGAGGACACTGTTGCGTTTTACGAACAGTGTTTTTACTGCATTCCGAAACATTTCATCTTTTCCCACATCTCCACCTGTAAAGAGGGAATCTCTGGCATGTGTTCAGCTGTCCCTTCACCTCCTATGAGTCCCATTCCACCTATCTCATCAAACATTCATCCTCTCTTTGTCTGTTAGAGATCATTACTGCCAGGCCATATGATTGGCCCGAATGCAGTGATGGATTCACGTTGTTACAGAGAACTACAAGGGTTTTTTTATTGTAACTTTTACATTATTCAGCATCACACAACCACATTGTTAAAAGAGAGAGACTTAAAATATCGCTTTTTTGGGTGAGAGCAGGGGATCGTTATAAGAGCAGTTTCAGGAGTTACAAAAGATATTAGTAAGGAAGTACGAGTTATTTTAAAAGTGAAAGGAAAGTGAAGTTTTTCCATTTTGTGAGTTAATATTCTTTTCTCAGACCTTATGTTGTTTATATATATATATGTATTAATTTCTCTTAATTATATCTGTCTTCACAATAAACACTGCACTCAGATTGAATTGTGCTATTTTGGGCAGGATAATGTAATGCAGATGTACACAATAATGTTAGTTTTCTCAGGGGGTGTTCATCACATTCTATTGTTTCTTAATCTATTGTGTATTTCCAATGCAATTACCTTAAGTCAACAAAAAAACCCAGAAAATACGATTACTGCATGTACAGCACATTTTCCAGGAAAGCCAGTGGAAAAAGGAAGGAGGTTGAGTTTTAATATTTCCATTTAGATCCTAATTTACAGAGATTCGCTTCAACAGTAGTGCAACTGTCACCACTTTTGATGTTTCCAGACACTTTACACTGAAAAAATGGGAAATACTTGAGCTGCTCATCTTTCCTGAACCTTCTCTTTAATGGTTCAACAGACATTTATTAAAATAACCTGTCAAGTTTTTTTCCCTGCCTAAATGCACAGTAATGTACATCTTAATTATCTAAATAACTGTGAGCATGTGGCAGGTTTTTGCTTGTTAGTGTTGAGTATCTGGCAACATGAACTCCCTTTATAAATTCCCAAAGCATTACTGAGGCGAGACTTTATTTTAGCAACAGTTTCATGTTTCAAAGAGTCAACAACAATAGCTGACCCGGGACTCACCTTCTGTCATAAATAATGCATAATAGAAATAAATCTTTTGCAGTCAATGTGGCAGTTAATTTTTATCTTAGAGCCATGCACACATCATTAATTAATTCCCTCTGCTCACAGTTGAGTACGTCTAGGCTAAATTGTTTCTACTTGAGTAGTAATATAGAAGAGGTAAATCATTTGTTTACATGACTATGGTATTTTATCAGTATGTGCTATCAGGTAATGTTATATTGGAATTTGGTGAAATATCCACATTCTTAAAACATATATGTTACCATCTCCTTGCACAGAAAATACATATAACACTGCAGATTTTTGTTTACAAATCGACTAATAGGTATGTATTATTTTCAATATAGTGAATTGGCAATAAATACTTAATTTGACGCAGAAGAGACATGGTGTTTTATGAATTCCAATAGAAAAAATCCAACAGATTTATCTCATATGCACATCCACATGTGTGTGTTTGTTGTATGTGTATATGTTTGACAGTACCTAAGCATAAGGAGCATATTAAGTCGTCCTTTTTTGATTGGATTGCGGTGATTCACCATCCAGGAGTTTAATCACTCTTAGGTGGTAGTTAATACTAAGACGCCAGAGTGAGAATGAAGCAACAAGTTGGACATCTCTTCCTCTCCTAGTAAACATGTTGGACTGAGTTCACTGTATTTATGCTCTGTAATACATTCACCATTTAATGACACTTTTTAAAATGAGGTTTGCCTCAGATTTTGATGAACAAATCAGATTTTTTTTAAAGGAATGATTTCTTTTATATTACATTGTTTTTAAAATGCTTGATTCCAAACTGCCCATTACACCATCGGTAATGAAAAGAATATCTTTGACTTTTATAACGGTCAGTGTTAATAGATTAAGACAGACGTACCAGATGGAAAAGCCTCCATATGTATCTTTATCTCCTCCTCCTCCTGATGCTTTAGGTTTCTGGATTCATACAATGGCACAGGAGCATATTCTTCCTCAGCAAAGACCCGAACATGTGAAATTATCATCCTTAAATCACTATTCACAGTCTATTGATGACTAAATTCCAAAAACACATCTTATTTACTGAGTGTAAGTCAGATATTGCAACAGTGATTATATTGTGCAAGTGCATACATTTCTGTGTTAAATGAACTGATTGCTCTGCACCATGAGGGTTATCTATTGTTTGCTATCTGCTGAACATGCAGCAGAGATGCCCCTGGGACTGGAGGAAGCATCCACAGCAGGCTGTGCTTCCCTTAATGACTTAGTCCAGTAATACTGACGATGCTGCCTCCAAATATTCACGCCTGAAGGAACTGTTTCATAATCTTCGTGTGTTTAAAAATGTATTTTAAACTCCTGATAATATTCGCAGGGTTTCACACACTGCTATCACTGTATTCTGCAAAACAGTCATGTTTATCAAAATTGATCCACCCTAATTCACACATCTAGTGACATTAAAATGTTCACTTAGGATAAAAAATCATCAGATGTTAGAGGTTGAAAAAAAATAAGCTTAACATATAAAACTCTGTAGAAATTACTTGCCGAGGAAATAAAATCCAACGCAAACCAAACGGTATTTGTGCAGAGCGTTATATTTTCTCTAACACCTTCAAACGCAAACTACTGACCTGGGATTTTTCACTTTTGAATCTGGACGTATTGCACTTTTTAACACCACACAAAGTGATTTCTCAAAGAGGATGAGAATGGAGAATGGCGGCGGATTGCCGTGAAGCCCGTTGCAGCGTCTGTTCAGTAGTTTTATCAACAGCTTCACATGTGGAAGGCTGTGCAGAAAGGATGACTATAGCCAGTAATGTGGAGGTAAACCAAAAAAAGAGGAAAAGGCGGCATCAGATGGAAAATAATCTATAACAAAAATGTAAAGAAGAGTAGATTTATCCCAAATTTACGCACCAGACCGTTGCATTAATAAGTTACAGTAATATGAGAATAAGCTGCAAAGATGCTCTCAGCATAATAAAAAATAAGGTGTAAAGTGTTCCTAAATACATTCAGACACACACAAATCCCGTAGGATAAGTTCACAAAAATGCATTTAAGACTTTAGTCAAGCTTCTTAAAGCAGAGACAAAAACACACAGTCCTTACCTGAGCAGGGTCTTTCAGTTTCCAAAGCCGACGCGCGGTGAATGGACTTTGTTAAACCAACGCACATCCTCTGCTGCAGCGATCAGTTGTTTTTTACGCTAAAAAGCAGAGTCCCTGTAAAGATGAATGACTGAACGGATGGACGGATGGATGGATGGATGCAGGAGGCGAGTAGAGCTGCATGAAGTTTGAGCCGCGCGTGGAGCTGAGGCGCGCGCCAGGAGCCGTCCGTGGTGCTGAAAACACAGCCACACGAAGAGCCGCTGGATTCCTGGAGATCTAATACTGACAGCGGTTCAAAAGTCACATCTCCTAAATGCGCTTTCAACAAACGGAACTGACGCCCACTTCATTCCTCGCGTGGGAAGCGGGTTCACCTTTCTATAATCCACAGTTAAAAAAAAAAAGAAAGAAAGAAAAAGAAAAATAGCGAAAACAAAGTACATTTATACAAAAATGTGATGTATAATAGGATGGCGTTTGAGCCGCTGTGACGCGCAACAACTCCGGGTAATAGTTTATATTCTTCCTGTTACTCAAGCAGGTTATGCAAAAGTTTAGTCATTAACAATATTGTCATAAATATAAAATCGACCGTGGCTGCTGTTATGCACACCAACCTCAGAGAAACTCTCAGAAGATCTGAACACTTTGCCTTTTAACAAAGGTGCAGTTGCTCCACGCAGGGGCAGTCCTGGAAATAGTCTACATAGTTGTAGATTAACATTATGTAAGTCTGAGTGAAACACATATGACTATAAAAGACGCAGTTTAACGCTGCTTTTGCCTGTGGGTGGAACGTAGATGGCAGCGGGGACACTCTGGGGCTCCCATATATCCGTTCGCTCAGTCAGGAGGGGGTTTAATAAAATAAGGATTCTTTGGAGACTGCCTATCTTCACCGGTTGAGATTTTATTTGGTATCTGCAAACAAGTTGTGACACGGCGGAGGAGTGTGAGGTCAGTCCCAGATGGCAGGGATGCGGGCAGGGGACATGCGCTCTGGGAGGGATGTGCGCAGACCCTTCCTTCCTTCTGCCAAAAGCAGCTTCAGACAAACAATGGCTGGGTTCTAAATTTGTATGTTGAGACATCTCCCGCACTCTCTTTCTTTCTCGCTACGTGTAATGTAATGAGATTAATAATTAACATCACGGGAAGGCAATAATCTCTGTGCCCCCAAAGCTTCATGACACCCCTGTGGGTTTCACAATTAATTAAATCACTTGTTGACCCAGTGTGTCATCTCAGTCTCTTCTAACTGTTTATTTATTTATTTATTTATTTATTTTTTGCCTTTGGACAAAGGTTGCGGTGCCAGGATTAAAACTGCAAGTGCAACAGACGTGTGGCGAGGGCATCTGTCCCTGCAGACGGATCACACCTCTGTAGGCAGTTTAGCCACCAATCTCATAGTCAAAGCCGATAACAAAAGGTTACAGCACTTGGTTATGTGACATATTTTACAGTAAGTTTGATGTAAGAGTGTCTGCCATTTTTACAAAGCTCTGGGCTCTGAGAATGAACAACCAGGGCAATAATGTTGGTAAATTTCCTGTTAATTCTTTGTTTAATGGACAGAATAATTCACAATTATTAGAATGTACTTGTAAGAAACAATTATGGCTCGGCTACACAAGCTGGAAGTGTTGGGCTATCACATTATAAATCATAGATCATGTGTCCATATTCTCTGAATACACTGAATATAGGTATTAGGTATTTAAGGAGCACTCTGACTAATGCTTATCATAGTTATTTTCCCCCAACACACACACACACACACACATCTGCATCCTGCAAACACAATTCTAGTTTATAATTTTAACTGTGACCTATAATAATACCTTTTGTTATTTACTACACCAAGAAAGATGGACAGATTAACACTGAACTGAATAGATGAGACATAGTGTATACTTTAGGGGTGGGAACCACTCAGTACCTCATGATATGCTGTCAAAATATGTTGTCCATAATAATGATGGCATCATAAAGCTGTACTTACCTGATCGATTTGACAAGAATCACCCATGATACATCATGGTGTCTTCGCAACCAAAAATGAGAGAAATAGCTCTAAAGGAAGGCAGCTGTTATTATGCATGATTCACTGCATTTTGGTGCTAGTTTCAGAGAAAGTGACAACTTGAAAGAAAATGACATGGAGGGGGAAAAAAAGCAGTTTAGTGGCTTTTTAACAGAAATGCTGACTGCAATATGTCCATGTCTGTCATCATTTCAAGAGGTAGAGGCTCTGGTGGCTGAAACTGGCAGGTGAATTCACATAGTGCGCCGGGATATTTTAATAAAAACTATTGCTATTTTGCATCAGCATGCTATGATATAGTGTACATTTGATAAAATACAATATATTCCTGTATTGATATTTTGCCACAAACTTAATATTTGTGATTTGAGGTGATATGAATCCATAAATCTGTCTGGACAGGAGTGTGAAAGGCAGTGTTTCTCCCTGGCTGATGGTGTGCTAATCAGTAAAATTGCTGCACTACCATGTTGCTGGATTGGAATGAAAATATTTATTCTTATAGGTCATCAGACTCGTTAGACTGCTGGCTAAAGAACACGTATGTCCTTCAAACATCAGATGCCTGCTGGAGCCTATTCTTGCTCCTCTGCTGCCCAAACAGCTGATTAAATAAATTGTGACACAAATGTCACACTGCTCAGTCAAATGTTGGCCAGATCACTGCAACTAATACTAAGGTGACCGAATGTGCATACATGCTTTTATTTTTTTTAACACTTCTTATTATCTTGTGCACATTAATACAAAAGTGAAGATTATCTGGGGGGAATTCAACACCTGTGCAAACAGTGCTTGGCCTATTTTTCCTCAAATTGCACTGATTTATGCTATTGCTGTGTCTTTCTTGAGTGTTTGTCTTTTATTGAGTTTTTTAAACCCTGCTCCAAAAGCTATTACAATGTGAAACAGTGAGCTACATCTTAGAGACAGCTTGATAAATCATGAGCCGTTTACAGCCTCATCAATAACTTCCAAACAACAAGTGTCCCACTGCCACCCACACTTTGTTACATCTCTCTGTCTCTTTTGGGAAACATTGAGATAAAAATGGATAAGAGCCCTCCTCACAGTACAGCAATAATAATAAGACATTTTCACACCATGAGGGTTATATCTGTTTTGTGTAACAATAAATGTCTGTCACCTTAAGGCTTCATTTGAAAATTTTATTATAGACTGAAAGACAAACATTGCAGCTCACTGTGCATTGGGTCTAATGTTCCACAGTATCAATAAATTTAATTAGGAAGATTTCACAACTAATTGTAGAAGTGAGTGACTTTCGGCTACAATATGATAAAACAGAACAGAACAGAACAGCAGAGTGAATAACAATCCGACTATAGAAAGAGCAAAGTAAAAGCAAAGCAATTATCTGAGAGCAGATTGACAATAAAACGTTCTGTACAGAAAAAAAGGGAAGAGGTTTTCATTTCTGAATTGCATTATAAATCCTAAAGTTTTCACTGGTGTTGAAGATTTGATCTTGACTTTGGTGGAATTCCCCACGTATGTGAAAAATCCTCTTCAGTTACAATCAAAATGAAGAAAACAATTTACTGTAGGTCCTCAAAAATTTCTGCAGCTTTGGCTCCAGCACATTTTCCAAACAACTGTTACTGTATATCAAGACACGACAGTCAGGTAATACTCACAAACACATTACAAACATTTCTTCAGGACAGTCTTAGAAAGTGGGAACAACATCGAGTGTCATTGTTTTTACTTTATCTTTAAAGCAAATGTTGCTTGATTATTCACAAATAAAGTATGGAATTGGACACATCTTGACTCTGAGTAGAAACAGAGTACGTTAGGTTTACTCAGTAATGCTGCGTTTCCACTCAGTGGAACCGGCTCGACTCGACTCATCTCGGGTACTGGGTACTATTCCTAAAGACAGTTTCCATTACAGGATACTAGTGACTTTAGAGTACCTGGACGTCATAGCAACACTGTGCGTAACTTAATGAGAGTTGCTGATAAACTTGCTCATTGCGTGTTGCTCTGTCAAACTCACGCTGAATCTGTTCACTGGCCCCCAAGGACAAAAATGTCTGAACCTCCTCACCCAACCACAATGTAATTTTGCAGGCATTCATCATGGATTAGCCTATCGGTATATTTACTGTAAACTTCTAAATCTGTTTTTTTTTTTTTTTTTGTGGTGTGTCACACTAATGATGCAATGATGCAGAAACAACTGACCAGTCTGACCAATCAATGGTCTGCAGTGTTTACACATCACAGTTTATTGTCTCTTCACCCATTTTGGAACCTCAGTTTAGCAAGGACTAAACATCTAGTACCAGGTACCAGATTCCTGCTTCTTTTATAAAATGAAAACACAAAAAGACAGTCGAGTCAAGTCGCGGTGGTACCATGTAGTGGAAACGTGGCATAAGATTAACCATGTGAGGTTGTCTGTTGTTCTATCCTGACAGTGTTGGATTACAGAGTTATTTTAAAAACCAGATTATATAATAACAAAAAGAAAAGTCTTCATAAACAGAATTGCAAGGCGGAGAATATGGCGCGTTGGTCATGGCATTAACATCTTTAGATCCACCAACAAGATTACACAACAGATAACCACCAACAGCAACAACTGAGAAACTCTCTAGCATGCCAGTGTTAACATGGCTACATCCCTTATCTCTTCAGCATCTTCCCTACTCCTCTTCAGCCCCCAAGGATTCCTTCTTCTCAGCCGCCAGTTCAACCGTTTCTGTCACTCTGTCATCACCCGCCGGCCCCTCCTCCTTCTCTCCATCTTCCTTCTCGTCCCTCTCTTCTACCTCCTCCTGCTCCTCCTGATCCATGTCGAGCTCTTCAAAGGACGAGCCGCTGTCCATTGACTCGTTGGAGCCTCTGTCGCTGTGGTCTCTGTGCTTAATGTCTTCATTTGCATCCAGTACATCCCTCAGAGGCAGGGAAGAGGCCAGAGAGGCAGCTGTGGAGGCAGCCAGGGATGTCTCCCTGCTGTCCCAGGGCAAACCGCCGCTCACCGAGCTCACGTCACTGTGGGAGTCTGCACCTGCAGCAACATGGGGGGAGAGAGAAATAGCTTCAATGGGCTGCATGAAAGACCCTGGTGCAGAACAAACCAAACAACCTCAAATGAATAGAGACTTAATAAAAATGACTAACTTCACAAATGTCAGCATAACCCAAAGTTCAATGCCCTCATGGCGCTTGGACTGCTTGCATGTAAAAGTGCAAAGTGTGTAATTTATGCCACTAGCACTGTCTCAATCAAACCAAAAAAGGTACAGGGAGAATTTAGCCCCTTTGAAGCTTTAAGGCACAAAGACATTCCAGCAGAAAAGGCAGGTTAACATGGACTACTAGACCATCACTGTCTGGACAGAGGTGTGTATCTTGAGGGATTTTTAGCCTTTGTGTGAAAATGTTGCCACTTTATTAGGTATAAATGGGTCTATGTAGTATTTTGACTTTCAAGTATTTTAAAAATATCATTAGTATTGAGAATGAATAGTTATGAACATATGTTAAAGTATTGGGGTGTAGAGACAGGACTTTACACCACAGGGCTTTTGACTAAAGTGGCCGAAAGATGACATACAGTAGGATGAGAACTGTTTAGAGACAGCTTTTAGAGTCAAAGTCCAGCAATAAAGTGATAAAGGTCACCCCTGGGCACAGCTCTATATGAAAAGAATAGAGTTTGATGATGAAATCACAGCATTTCTTCCACTAAGGTGAGTTAGATTATGAGGCTTGTGAAGATGTAAAGTTATTGTCATGTTTTTATATTTGTCAAGTTTCCATTTGTGGATCCACTGTTCAGACTAATGCTGTATTCCAGGCAACTCTTGTTTTTACAACCTTCTACCAGTGAAAATGCACTGGAATGCACCCGTGAACTTGTAGTAGATCGATATACTCCCAGTTCTGAGCTCTGACATCATGTAGCCTGTGAAACAACAATGGGAGCCCCCATGGATGCAGTATTTATGCCAAATTGTTTGTTTTAAAAAAGGTATTTCCAACATTATTTATCCACAAATGTTATGCAAAATCAGCAGCTACTCTAGTGTTAGCTAGTTTTCAGTCCATGGAGGACAAGAATAAATTAATACAAAATATGTATCCAAATAACTTAACATAAAAGGTACAACAGCTTCTCTTGCCTTATGCTCCGTTTTTACTCCTCTTTTTCCCTCCCTGAACATCAGCTCCATATGGTCGACCATGCTGGTTTGTTTATATCTGGCTACGCACAGGGAGTTTGCCATGACTTGCCTGGAACGTTACAAAGTTTTGAGTTGTGGTTTGATGTCGTGACTTACGGGCTCAAAAACCTGCCTGGAACGCAGCATAAACTGTGACACTTCTGACCTTGTTTGGACAATTTTTAGTTACACTACTGACAACACAAAATTGGGTCGAAAACAGACGTGATTTGCGGTTTTACTGTGGCTGTTGTCCATCTAAAAACAGAGCTATAATGTAAACTATCAGCTGACACAGCACATGAAGATCATAAGGCACAATGTTATTTTGATTAACCAATTATGAGCGTTTGATTGAAGAAAACATGATGATACCATAATGCAGAGGTGTGTGAACAATGACCTCTGTACTTTATTCAGTCAGTCATACAGTCAGTGGATATATCGTGTTCATTTGTTCCTGGTTTTGGTAGAACTAAGTGTGTTCTGGTATTCGACTCCAGCCTGCAGTTGAAAGGTTAGAAAAAAAAAAAAGGAAAAAAAAAGAAAATCAACTCTACAACAGCAACATTTTGGTTAGGTTTAGGAAAATGTCATGGATTATATTAAAAACAGACCAATTCTAACACTATATTGCATGTGAAGGTGATCCCTCATGCACAACAATAACAAGTAGTAGGAGATGATGTGGTGATGTTGAGTGGGTTCATGGGAGTTTAACCACCACTGCAGAAGGTAATCTATCTGTCATGACCCACAGAGAAATTATGTGAGGTAAGTTTTATTCACATTATATATAACATGCAACTTCATCCAATGCATAATTCTGAAATTTGTTAAAAAAAAAAAAAAAAAGTTGGAAACAGGGTGAGAGTGTGGAGATTAGCGTCTGATCAGTGAATGTTTGACAGGAATAGTTCAGGGACATTCGTACAACAGAAAATCACAAGAAAATGCACATCCTTATGAGGCCCTGAAAGGGTTAGTTTTAGTGTTTGTTCTGGTTTTACCTCATGAGAAACTTTTGCCTAAAAATCAATACCTGTGTGTGCTATATTTAGAATATTTTTGCTGCCTTTTCTTGTTGACATAAAGTCTTTTACCACAGGGAACTGAAGGCCTGAATACTTCTAATGCACCACCCTTGTGTTGTTGTGTCACTGGAGTTTCAATATGTTACTACCGCACACCCGAAGAGGGAGGCAAGGGTACTGCTTTTAGTTCAGTTTGTTTCTTTGTTTGTTTGTTAACACTTTAGCAGCAAAATTATTGGTTCAAATCATACCAAATTGGGTTTATAGATCAACAGTGGCCCAGAATAGATGTCATTATATTTTGGGAAAAGTAGGTCAAAGTTCATTTTTTTTTTTTTAGTATTTTTAAAAATTCTTCCCATCTATAATATAAAAGCCAAGCGACCTCTGTGTGGCTGCGTGTATGCTTTATAACTGAAAAACTGGAGAGAGCTAGCCTGTGCCTTTTGCAGTACTTATGTATTTTGGGTCAAGGATCAGACAGGCTAATTATTGATTCGACCAATTCTTCTGGTGTTATTAGTTTTTAAATTTACACCAAAATTCACCTTCTGGTACCATTAAAATGGACTTTTTTTTTTTTCTCAAATTGTGCCAAGTGGGCG
>JAPSES010000211.1:11869431-11882607 GCA_029822895.1 Maxillicosta whitleyi | reverse complement strand
CTAAGTAACTTGTACTCAAATTACATTTTAAATGAAGTAACTTTGTACTTTTACTCGAGTACATTTTTAGATGTGTACTTTTACTTTTACTCTGCATAGAATTTAAACAAAGTAAAGATACTTTTACTCAAATAAATTTTTTCAGTACTTTTTCCACCTCTGGGTTCCACTTAGACTGCAGAGACTCCAGTCAGACGGATCTGAGTTCAGATCACAAAGTGGAGTGAATCACAATAAACTGCCATCTTCAGTCCTGTGTAAATTCTACAGTCATCCTGCTTCTTCTTCTCTAATCCGTGTGTTACACCACTAAGCTTAGTCAAGTCATCAGGTAATGTGACTGTGATGACATCATACAGTAACATTACTGTAAAGCTCTTTCAAATAAACATTTAACATCACTATGAATGCATTCTTTTCTGTTACTTTGGATTTCAATACAAAACGAAATGAGGGCCATTATATTTTTTCCTCATCTCTGTGTTGCACCAGTAAGCTTAGCTCAGCTCCTTATTTTTTCAACTCTGCTGCTTCTAGAACCTGTGGATTCCCATGGGTCAGTGCGCTAGTTTACTTATAATAGGTGAAATACATGTGAGGGCTGGGGTTTGTTGTGCCTGGCACCACTTGTTACAGATTCAAACCAACATACACACGAACTGTGTGAAGCAGCAGTTTTACAAGAAGAAAAACGTGCTACCTTTGTGTGAGTCTGGTGGTTCAGAATAAAATGTTACATGTATTCAATTCAACCCGTCACGAAATTAATGAGTTTTGGCAGAATATGACTGAAGGACAGACTGAATGCCCATGATTAGAGGTGGTCACATTCGTCTTGAATGAGAATTTAATGAATGTCACGACGTACTAGTTGATGAAATTTTCAGCTCAGTGGTGAGTTGAGTGGTTTTCACTTTTAAAATGCAGATTAAAAAAATAAAATATTTGTCATGTTATGTGTTGAGTATTGTCACTTGTATTGCTGCATTTCATCCTGATTGAATTCAGCTCAAAAAATGTATGATTGTTTATTGATTATATCCACATCCTGCTATGTCACTAATAATGCATGTGTTGCTAAAAAGACTAAAATTCTGAGAAAAATCACATACAGTATATCTCTGAAAAATTAACATCGAAAACCTTTCATACAATTCAGTTAAAGACAGAATTTAGGCCTTGTTAGATATTCAGTGTGTAAATATCAATCTTTTATAACTGTAACACTAGTTGCAGCAGTGGCCAGGGTCGCCGGGTCAATTCCCTGGCCCGGCAGACAAATTGTCAGCTTATGTGCCCTTGAGCAAAGCAGTTAACACCCCCCATTGGCTCCTAGTATGTAGTATGTAGTGCGTTCCTGTATTTTCACCCAGTGAAGTAGAGTTTCAATTTCAGTGTGTTTCATGTCCAAATGTATACTGACAAGTAAAGATTCTTCTCTTCTCTTACAGAACACTTTCTTTCAGTAACCACACACTTTTCTAATAACCAAAGGGGCTCGCCATCAGCCAGTTCATGTTTAAATGTTGTTTATTACCTCGCCCCCTGAAGGTGAGGCAATGAATATTGTTTTTGGTTCAGTTTGTTTCTTTGTTTGTTACCATTTTAGCAGCAAAACTATTGGTTGAATTCATACCTAATTGGATTTATAGATTGGCAATGAAACAGAATAGATGTTATAACATTTTGGGAAAAGTAGATAAAATTTTGTATGAATTTTTACAATCTTTTTTTCCCTTTATTTACTTACAATGGGCAAAATTTCTATAAAAACATCCACGTTATTTGAATTTACTTCAAATATGACACATGTATAGAGGCAACTGATATGTTGACATCAGCACACACATAAACATGATGACATTAGATGGATTGATGCCAAAAGAAGCTACAATACGTGCGTGGGGTTTATTATTTTATTATTTAATTCTTCTTGAGAAGCTTTTTGAAACAATCAGTGAATCGATGCATATATTGGCACATTTTCTCAACTTACTTTATCATTTATTCATTACAGTTCTGAGAGAAGACACTTGAGTTTATATATAGAGCTTTAGTATATATCTGTATATAGTGAGAGAGGTTAACACATTAGACTGTTGATGTGACACACATTCAGATTTACGTTTTACTTGGACCATAAATGAGAAAATTATGTTTGGCCTTGACATATTCTGGCATTTAACAGTCCACTGATTTGTACAAAATCACTTTAGAGAACTATTTGATTAATGATAGAGTATATGTTCTAAAAAAAAACTGATTTATACTTCTAAATAAATATATGCATCTTTTAATGTGCCATCACCAGCTTTATCATGTTGTAAGACTGAGTAAAGCAAACTATATTTCTTTTACCATAAGGGGAACCTTCATATTAGTGTCTGGTGTGCATAATAAATACCTGAAATCATCATGAAAAATGTCCATTAGTTCAATTTTTAATGGAGATTTTCTCACCAACATGATCGGACTGCTAATGCTTCCAGACTAAAACTGATTCTAATTGGCCTCTGATCTATGATTCCCTGTGACCGAGTAGCCCTTCATTATCTCTGACTAATATTATTCCTGGCTGTTTGTGTGTCAGTGATGATGAGATAGAATCAAGGAGATAAATGTAATATTAACCACAGAAAAACCCAGCAATCTGAACATCTTTCAGAGTGGTGTGAATAAAATTGATTTATTAAAGGTTCATAAAAAGTAAAGCAATAAGTACCAGATGTGGAAAAAGAGCATACACTGACTCAACTAAGCTATAAGAGACAAATGACAGATAGGAGGCTTTGGCTGCCTTGCATTGCTAAAATTGCAAATGAAAGTAAGCACCAGGAGTGATAAATGCAACAAGCACACCACACCTGCCACCCACACGACTAATATTACTCGGTCTTTGAGCACAGTTGGTCCGGAAGAAGGAACAGACAAGCAAAATTCATGTATAAATAAATACAAATGGTCGGATCTTTTCAGTTGTCCTATTTTATGCAAGGGAACAAGTTATGATGGATAACCTTGCAAAAGACGCAAGAGTGAAATACAGACTCAAAATTAATATTGTGACAAAGTTTTGTTAACACAGCACAATTACTGTTTTTTCTTTGTATATCTCTGCAAGTTTTTGCCCGACCAATACAATGAAGTTTTTTTTTTTTACTTTTCGTTATGGTCTCCATATGTCTTTTTTGTTTCAGCAAAGCTATAAAAGAAAATGTGTCGCGCAAATAAAATCTGACTTGACTTGACTTGACAATCCCCTGAGATGCTAAAACACTATCGTCCAGGCCATTTTCCTGCTGCTTTCACACTTCAAATAAATCTCATCCTCGCATCAAAGTGTGTTTGCACTAAATGTGTCATAGGGGACTGAAATACAATAAACAGCGAGTCTCTGAGCTCCTAACTGAGGGCAGTCTTCTCTTTTCAGTCATTCGAATCTCAACATCACTCCGCAATCTAATTATCACATCCAGCAGATCTGATCCTGTCTGCAGTGTGGAGCATCATATATGGGAAGTCCATTTAGGATATTGATAATTTCTATTTATGGTCAGAAAAACATCCTGTTGATTAACTGGCAGGTCCAAACAAAACTGCCGGGACCATTTTTTTTTTTTTTTTTTTTTTTTTTAGTGAAACAGGTCCGGTGTGACACAGAGCTATCACTTTCGGACATGTATAGATGGTGTTTGTGTAGTAATTTATTTTTCATTTGCATGAGAGTTTTCCAGAGAGACAAATTTAACAATACAAGGGAATTTTACAGGAAATAACGGGTCTATTTATGGTAATTGGGTGGACAGCCCCTAAGGAAGAGCCTCAACATACTGAACAACTTTCACCCCCTCTTTAACTGCATGCAAGTCCTGAAATTGGTACCCTGGTTGAAGCCAGCTGTGCCTCTGAAAGTCTTTTAGATAACATTAGCCTAAATTAGTTGCTAAATTGGGCCCACTGGGATTATTAGCACAGAATCAAGGTCTTCTTCTACAAACTGTTTGGAACAGAGGAAAGGTTTTTTTTAAGGAAGTAATTAGATACAGACAGAGCTAGGCATGCTGAGAGTTTAGAGAATCAGAGGACATGGTGAGAAACGTGTGACAACACAGAGAAGGTGGATGTTGTTTACAATGGGGGCAGTTTAAGATGCTCTACATAAGAATGCATATTAGTTTTAATGATGGTTCTTTCTGTAATTAGACATACTAGTATAACACAGACCTGTTGTGTTCACATAATATGCAGAATGTCACAATAAACAGTTAGACCGTCAAAGTAAATAATGTCAAATGAGATGGAAGCAATAAATACATCAAAAAGGCAGTAATCCTACACGTGCAAGACTAGTGCCTCATAACGTACATAGAGAACAAGTAGTTATTCTTTAAATATTAATGTGTGCATGTTTATCTGCAATGTCTCGTTTTGTGATTTTGGTGCAGCCTTTTTTCCATATTCAAAGTGAAATTGTATCCATGGTTATCAAATGTTTTTTTTTTTCCTATCAGTGTTTATTTATACAGTGCTTACAATCAAATTTGGGCTTCCCTGATTGAAGTGTATGTAATTTCAAGTGACACCATTTGAGCTGAAAAAAAAAAAAAAAAAAAACGCTCAGAAAGGAAACCCGAGTTGGTTTGTTTCCTCAAAAGATTAAAATGCTTCTCCCTGCTCAAACTGTGCGTCATAATCAGCAGATTACCATAACACTGCTCTCATTTTCTTCTGAGTGTTTAACACGCTCAGAGTGCAGTACCGGTAGACTCAGGGCAAATGTTTAGAACACAGTCAGAGTTTATGGTCAAGTTGGTCTATAACATGAACAGAGGAGTTGGAGGGATGAAAAGTCGAAGGCAATCTCCCAGGTGACAGAGCAGGATTTCCACAGCTGACTTGTCAGACAAAGCTTAGCGCCACTGATTGATCTGTCTCTCATTAAGAAAGCTGAGCTCAGTCTGCGATTGAGAACACACACACACACACACACACACACACACACACACACACACTTTGTTTGGTTCAGTATCCAGCTCTGCTTCCCAGAGGCTAAAAACACCGACATGAATCCAAAAGCACGTCAGACATGACTCAATACATGACAAAACCAAATAAAAAGACCAAATTTACTTTGTGTACTGTTTTTCAAAGGTGACAACTGCAAAAACACAATACCATCTGTAGCTATATAGACAGTAGTCTCATGAAAGTTAAATTTAACTTCCAAATGAAACTCTATCACTCCTCTAATTCCATTTAATTGTACATTAGTTCCCCCTCATGAACGATGAAGGAAGCCTGGGTGTCAAATATTTCAGTGGTTGCATTACATTGCTCTAAACAGCCCCTAAAGCTGCTCTTAAGTGTTTTAGCTACAGTGCGATTCAAAACACTTAGTCTATGATATGAAATATTTGACTTCCCTTCATCAGAACACCTATGATACTTTTTTAAAGTTTGGGTAATATTTCATGGATTTTCCTGGGTGGTAAATGGATTGCTTTGTAGACTAAACTTACTTTAAACCAGTGGCATTTTTACTGTTACAGATCTGATTTGTTGTTGATGGAATTTATGCCCATTCTTGGTGTTTGGACTTCAGGAGCTGAACCATACATGATGATTGTTGTATAATTCTCCCTTTTGTGATGTCCACATTTTCTGTAGGAGACAAACTGTATTTGGACTGCAGGCAGGACAGTCCAACACACACAGTCACAAATGGAAAAACAATGCAGTCACACTAAAATAGCTGTTCTTCTGTCATTGCAGCACATGTATCACTATGATTCCAATATATGGTTTCACATTGATGGCACCTTCACATATGTGTTTTAGCCATTACATGGGCACTACTGCACCTCCCAAACTATCACAGATGCTACTTTTGCACGTTGTAGATGGTATATTGCCATTTTGAAATGTTGATTCCAGTGTGTTCCCAGAAAACAAGATGAAATCTTAATTTGTCTAACCTCAGCACATATTTCTATTATCTTTTGGTTGATGTGTGAAGAGCTCAGACCCAGAAAAATCTGTACCATGTTTTCACTGAAGTGATATAAGTCTTCCTCTTTGTGTAACACAGGTTCTGTTATCTCAAATAACAGATTTCTACAGTACTCCTGGGCCCCTGTGGCAACAGTCACCACTGTAACATGACAGATATTCATGAAATGCTGTCTGAGGGTCAAAGGTCACACACACTGGCCTTTACACACTGTGATTTACCCAGACTCCCTAGATCTTTTCACAATGTTACGTAACATAGATGGTCACAGACCTAAATCATTCACAACATTGCAGTGAGAATTTTTTTATTTTAATTTTTTTATGCAATTTGCCACAAAGTGTTGAGCTAACCCATCCTTATAAAGACTAATGCTTTGTGCAAATGAATGCACATATTTTTCTAAACAGGTAGTTTCCCCATTAAATTTCTCTTTTTCCTGTCCAGATTCATCCTTTGTTTTACAAAATGTCTCTGGATACACAAGAATGACTACAAATGCTCAGACAAACCATCATGTCTGGTCTGGACACTTCAGACCTTCAGATAATACTGTACATAGCAAACCGGCTTTTGTCTGTCAAGTCATGTTGTAACCTTAAGTTAACTTGTTAAATATTGCTTTTCTAAGTGCATTCTTTGTATTTTACACAGATTTTTTTTTTCATAGCATCAGTTCATGTAATCATCTCTATAACTTGTCCTTGCTGACTGCAAACTACTGCAGAAAGTACATTAACTTTGACTCCTGTGTACCCCACATTCAGTGTTTTAGGTACATGTTCATTACACAATCTAATCTCTTTTTCTCTCCATATAACCCAGAGTATTAAAAAAATCTTCACTTCAGAATATGCTTTAAAAACTCAATCCAACATTTAAATATGGATGGTCAGAGAAAGAGAAAAAAATGTAATTTGGAAAACATCTATATTAATGTGGACAATGATGATCTCCTCATCTTCACCTGCTAATGGTAGACTCTTACAGAACAATGTCGCCTGTATATTCTATAAACTTTTTGTGTCTATCCATACTTTTTTGTATACGTTGCAGGATTCAAAATAGTAGTTTGTTTATATTTACAAAATATAATTAAGTAGGTTCTGTGAAAACACTGAAAATCTTTTCCAAGTATTTTTCAAAGCTTACTTTTTAGCTTTAATAGCATTTTAGAAAATGTCCTATCCTTCCTGGAAAGGAACACTGTGACACTAATTTACTGCTTTATAGTTTAATTCCTCCAATTCAAAAATATAATTTGAAAAGATTTCAGGTTCTATACTGTCAAAAATTCTACCTCATCTATTGTGTGACTGGATTAATAATGTATGAGAGTAAGCGTAAACACAGAGGAAAGAAGAAATAATTACAAACTTTCTCTTTCCTTTTGTGGATTTAATACATGCAAAGAGAAACTTAATTTTATCACAATTACTGTATTGAAGTTGCACCACTTCAGTTCTTCCTTATTAACTTTCTCATTTGTCAGAAAGGCAAGTAAAAATCAAAACTTTGTCACGGTCCGGCAGCGCCGACAAACTAATTTAAACTTGTGAATGGCCTTGACTCTCAGTTCAACACAGTGTCAGCGACTCCACAGTCAACAATATTGCTGTTTCTATCACAGGATTGGTCATTTTTTTTGTCTTGGGAGCAAAACTCCACCTTGACAGCGACCCGGTCTCAGATATGTACACATGTAAACAAAATCTGTTTCCTGATAGATGATGAAGCACTGAGGTCACATGATTAAAGCTCAGAGCAGTTAGCGAAGTAGCTAATATAAATCAGCCCTTTTCCACCTACTCTATCACATGAACCCAGTACTATTCTCTTTTCTAATGATTTGTATAATGGTAAAGTCAATACCCCCATGGATCCAACGCCACCGGTCCGGAAAGTTTGTAAGACTAATAGCATCAGAGAAGGCATTGGGCTTGAAGAGACATACTTGCAGTGACAGAACAATTACTGAGCCTCATATATCACATGTCCAAAGTGATCAGAAGCAAGAGCCAAGCCAGAGCAGTGTCCGACACCACAAAAGCTGCTACATATTTCCTTCTGTTTCTTTTTGCCCCAAACTGACAGATGATTCAGGGTTAACATGGTGAAAAACTTCTACAAGCGAGATGATGAAAATGTCTTTTCATTAAAGTAATCGCACGCTTCTTTTAGTGTGTTTGCTTAAAGTGTTTTGTAAACATTGTCAACTGATGCTATCAAGTATTTCCTGGTGAGGACTCAACTGCAACAGTAAATTTTGGGTAGAAATAAATAAACCTGTAATGTCCGTTCCTCTGTCTTCATCAGAGTCCTCCTCTTTTACGTCTGCTTTAACTTCGTCCTTCATCTCTGGTACGAAGAAGTCTGTCTGACGTGAGAGAGGAACCATGTAGTTGATGACGTCTGAGCTACAGATCTCAATAGTGGGGAATGCACAAAGCTTCCTCTCCTGTAAACAAAGAAGGAAAGAAAAAAAGACAAAGTGGACCGTTAGGAACAGCAGATATTAAACATGTATCATAACAGAAACCTTGAACAGAAACCTTCATGGGAAAAACCTAAGTGGATATAAGCAGACATTTATTCATGTGGTTCTGAATAAGAAAGTGTTACAATAAACTAACTTGGAAAATAAATCAAAAACAGACGCATTCAAGGATTTTCTTCGCGCTGTATCATTTAAAGCACAAGGAATTTCTCAGACATTTCATCATTTCAGATACCTACAAACCATGTTCCTGGAAACAACTGACTGTTTCCAGTTGATATTGATGACATGATGATAAAATACTAAAATTATAAGACACATACAATTATCAGCTATTATGATCACTGACTGATAAGGTAGGATTAATGTTGACTCTTTCATTCCAACAAAATCTGTCGGTAGGTGGGATATAGTGGGCAGCAAGTGAACTTTAGACCTCAAAGTTGATGTGATAAAATATAAAAACAGGCAAGAGTAAGGATCTGAGTAACTTTGACAACTATGAAATTGTGATGGTCAAATCACTGGATTACAGCGCCTCCAGGTCTTGTTGTTCATTCCCAGTATAAAGTGGTTCCTACCTACAGTACCCCAGCCAGCCAATCCATCTTTCTCAATGAGAAATCCATCTGGAATCGCGGTCTTGAACCCAAATATGAAGGTGGGACTATCAGACGCCAAGTAAACCAATCACAGATAAGACGGTTGTGATGTTTGTCAGACAAACTTCAGAACACCGGGGGTAATCTGTAATTCAATCCTTATTTTTCATCAAACAATCAAGTGAAGAGATTTGCAAACTTGGAACTGGCTTTTGACACATTGTGAAACAAAGTATAAAATCAATTGGGCATATTTCCAAGTGACTGGCCCAATTCCAGACAGTTTTCTCAGTATTGAATATACTGAGAAAACCGGATGGCTGGTCATGGTAGTTCTTACCAAAAGTGGTCTAAAAACCAACAACCACATCTCAACCAATCCAGCATCAGTGGGATCAGAACATCACCACCACCTGTCTAATATTGTGTAGGTTCCCTTTTTCCACAAAAACAGCTCTGACCCAAGGCCTAGACTCCACCAGACCGCTGAAAGTGTGCTGTTGTATCTGAACCAAGATGTTAGCAGCAGATCCTCAAAGTCCTGGAGGTGGACCTCCATGGATTAAATGACTTTATCAAACACCTCCCACGGATGATCAATAGACCTTAGTCCATTTTTGCTCTGCACTAACAACTGCAGACCAGGACAACACAACAAGACCTGCACTTGTGGAGATGCTCTGACCCAGTATCACTGTTACAATATCGACCTTGTTGAAGTCACACAGTACCTTACATTGGCCATTTTTTTGTTTGTTTTTTTACTTTGTCACAGCAGATTCATGTGAACAACTGTTGCTGTGTGGATCGGTTACCAGCATTATTTGTGCGGTTGTTGTTTATGATATTTTGTTTATGTTTTCTGCTCTTATCTCTCTCATTCAACAGGTCTGTCTTATTTTGTTTCATTGTAATTTCTTTCTTTGTCCAGTTTATGTGGTTCTGGTTCTAGTTATTGCTACCATTATAATTATCACTATGGTTCTTATTGTTGATATTCTTTTGTGAGGGCACAGAGAACACATAATAAAGACAGTAGAATATTAAGGGGAACCGCATATAGCCTACTACTATAACTATAACTATATAACTATACTATATATGAAGTTTCCCTTGGCAAAGCAAATTTGTTTAGCACCAAAAGGCAGCCAGACTACCATTCTGCTGTTATGATGCAAAATACATCCTTCATTTTGATGCGTCCAATATGTCAGTTTCAACGACTAAATGTTCATTTACTGATTAATATATTGAACCCAGTGAAAGGTATCACTGTCATGAAATAATCTAAATTATTAAAATGACTACTTTTCCTGTTAGTAGTGATAATGTTATGGCTGATTAGTGTATATAGTAGTCAGTGTATTTGAGGGTGATTAAAGATGATAGGCTGTTTCTATTTTTTAGGGACAGATATAAAGATAGGTAGAAATAACACCATAGGAAATTATTTAGGTTTAAAAGTGAAAAATGACAACCCTAATAAACACCATGATGGAAATAATCCATAATGTAATTGTTGGGTCTTTATTTCATTTCAAGTACATTTGATTCATCAGAATTTCTGCTCAACTGAATTAAACGAAGACACTTGAGATTCCAGTACATTTATCTTTAGGATGATCATTCACAAACAAGTAATCTCTCTTGAGAAAGAATGAAAAAGAATCCATTGAGGCTCATCAAGATAACTTACTGCTCCTTGCAGACTCAAACAGCTATCGCACTGAAAGCTTTCACATAAAATTTGGAGCAAAAGACTATAATAAACAGTATAAAAGCATCTGAGCTGACAGCAGTGACAGACCTGATAACTGGTCTGTGACACATCTTCGACCATCATCTGCGAAGCCTTGACATGATAATGTGATAAATGTAGATGTAAGTTTTAAGGCTGGCAGAAGAGTCTTAAATTAGCAGAAAAAAATGAAAAATATCAAAGATGCTGTATGTAACTTTAAAATGTCTTCATTTTGCTGACATAACACCATGTCTTTGACACATGAATATGAATATACGCCCTCCCAAGTGAGTCCATTAAAGTTGCATTAACACCCACATCTACGTGTCTACACTCGCACTCTATAGTGGTGTGTGTGGAAACAGCAGAGTTTATAAATATTATACTATATTTTCTCTAAAGAGGACATTAGCCTTGCATAATTTTGCTTTATGCTTTCATATAGTTCTCAGGGGACTGCAGAGAAGTGAGCTCTCCAACAGGCCATCAGAATACAGCTGGAGGAAGCCTGGGTGAGCAGTACAGGCCAAGCTCCACTCTGATCGGCTCGAAGTGACACATTAACACTTTAGTGTAAGAGCCTGTGCTGGAATATGTTGCAAAATGTGCTAGACGATGGATGAAAGGTAAGCACGACACATCCACATGAAACTTTCCATAGCTATTTTCTTAATGCAGGGATGTCAACTTCATTTTAGTTCAGGGGCCACACACAGCCCAATGTGAACTCGAGTGGGCTGAACCTGTACAATAATAGCCATAATAACTCATAAATAACAAGTGGTGCCAGGCACAACAAACCTCGCCCCTTACACATATTGTAGTTTATTTTGGCATCGATCCAGTGTCATCATGTCTATGCATATGTTGATGACAGCATGTTTGAAGTAAATGGAAACAAAATCGCTGTTTTTATAGACATGTGAAATTTTGCCCATTAGAAGTAGATGTGAGGGGAAAAAAGATGTAAAAAAAAAAAAAATCATAAAAAAAAATTTAATTTTGAAATTTGTAGTTTGCAATTTTGTCCATTATAAGTACATGGGTAAAAAAAAAAATTTAAAAATCCATTTGGCCAACTAACTAATACTCAAATCAAATCAAGTGTAACTTCAACAATATTACTTCTCAGTTTATTATTAATACCATTTACAGATCACACTGGATTTATTATATTGTTAAACTTCCACTTAAGACATTTCTTAAGATATTGCGGGTTGTTCATATTTGTTCACTCTATTCATATTTTATTGTGAAATATTTATTTGTAAATATTAAATATATATTTTCATAATGTAATTTAACTTTTTACACATTAATCCAAGAGAAGCATTTAGAGTTGTCATTAGCTATGGGCTATTCTGCTATTATGTCACTTGAGATCACATTGGTCTATATGTGGCCCCTGAACTAAAATGAGTTCAATGCCCTTGAGGATTAATGTCTTCAGTCTTTCACATTTATCCCATGGGCTGGATTAGACCCTTTGGTCATCCTGGTTAGGGCTATGGGCCATATGTTTAACATCCCTACTATAATGCATTTATTTTTAGATGGATTTGGAGTGGTATTGGGGCTTTATTCCATTTTCTTTAAAGGCAGTTTCTTGACTGTTCATATCATGTCGTAAATGAACATAACAACAACAACAACAACAAAATCACAGAAAACATTAGACTCCAGTCAGTAATGTTATATGAAATAGTTAAGTTATTCTTCATTCATAATTACAAATGGTTAACTTAGATCCTATTCTCCTTCACCAATCAAACATGTGGACTCTCTAAACATGCAGGCATTGTTGATTTCTAAAGTTAACTGCTAGACACATCACCAGTCTTTGTGCACGGACTACTTCAGACATTGGGGTGGCTGTGGCTCAGGAGTCAGAGCAGTTTCTTGTACACAAACCAGAAGAGTGTGGTTCGATCTCTGACTCCTGTCCACATGTCAAAGAGTCCAGGGACAAGGCAGCAAAGCCAGTCTTTGTGTGAATGGGTCAATGATACACACAGTAAAGTCTGCTGGGTCCCAATAATAAGACAGTCCATCAGATCATATCCACTTGCTGAGCTCCCTCAGCAGATGAATATGAGGAAATCTGTGTCAAATCCTGCAGAAATATATAATATATGTGTGTTTGTTTTCCAAACAGTATCCGTTCTTATGAGTCTAACATTGCTTCCATGTCCATAGTGACACTTCCTCATTTGACATTTGATTACCTTTATTTTTGAGAATGTCAGTAACTTTTTTACCTGTAAGGAAAGACACTGTGTGTGTGTGTGTGTGTGTGTGTGTGTGTATATACATATATACACACACA
>JAPSES010000211.1:11849497-11869331 GCA_029822895.1 Maxillicosta whitleyi | reverse complement strand
TATATATATATGACACTAACTGTAAACCTCTGGAGTGTAAAGTGCAGTACTTTTCTGTCTCTTTTTGTGGCAAGTGACGAGTCTTAGGGTTTAATTTAAATAAAGCTGCTTCGGGATAAATAGTTCTTTTGTGCTTTCTTGTTTGGGCTCTCTTGTGGTCTTACTTCATACAGTGCCCAACATGATGGATCGCAGCCTTTACACCACACAATATAAGTCCCTTAATTTGAATTTTTATGCTCTCATACTGGTTGACACCTAGCTGTGTGTACGTTCTCAGAATTTAATAAGTGAGATGTTCAGACTTTGCATGTTGCCATGGTTGTGCTATAAAAAGACCCATTCTGAGCTTTGTGGAGAGGACAAGAAACATGTTGGATGGTCCAGCAGCAGTCACCTGACTCATTTTCCTCTGGGTCAGGGTGATCTGGGCTGATTGATTGGTTTTAATCTTATCCTCTATCTATAAAATAAGACTGTAGGAGCTGGTATGAATCACCTGGCTGCTACACAGAGGAGTTCCAGCCCCAGGGCTCCCTATGCAAATGAGTACCCATCTCCTTGAACCTACTCCGATAATGAGCAGGCGAATCGAGACAAAGACAGTTCACTATACTGTAGACACACACACACACACACACACACACACACGCACACACACACACACACACACAGGTATTCATCTCCAAGGGATAGTGTCACAGATATGGGAAAGACAAAGTAAGATAGATGTGCATGAAAATAAAGTACATTACTGACAGCAACATTTACCTTGTTAAAGCAGTAACTTGTTCTTTTCATAGTGTATCTCTTTGTGTAAAAGGTGTAAACCCTGTTACCAGGAGGAGCTGTGGTTTTTTATTTCTTCTCAAGAGTACATCCGGTGATTTTACTGATTAACACCCCATCAGCCAGTAAAGGAGAAACTCATTATACAATCACCTCCTGTTATCTTTGGCAGAAATAAAACCCTTTATAATTTTTTTACATTGCCTGTACTCATTAGAGAGCAGTGCCAGCAGCAAAGCTTCTCCAATATATTTTTTTAAATCTTAAATCTGCTCATATTGTATTCTTTCCATGGTCCAGTAAAGTGTTTACATGTTCTCCACTGAGTCACAGTTTTGCCACAGAGACACAGAGTTGTGAAGGGAGCTGTTAAGGTATTTTGCAATATCAAGCCGTGTTTTAACAAATGTCATTCTCATCCTGCATCCAAATTCTCCCTAAACTGAAGTGTTTATTGAATAGTGTGCATCCCTACAGGTATCTCCCAGTGTTTAGTCTGTGATTCCAATATCAACTGCAGTCCAGAGGTACTTTTGAGATCCTCAGTGTTGCCTTTTGATGTTCTTCAAAGAACTTTCTGGCTTGATGTGTGAATAATATATTTTCTTTATCGCACCCACTACTGTTAAATTGAAGAGTGAATGCAAATCAAATGATAATTTAAACATACTTAACCACGACTCTGCATGTGTCTGTAAAGGGTGTCAATGTTACAAACAAACCGTTCTGCTGTGGGACATATTCCTTTCCTTTAGGTTGATAAACCTATGTCAGATGATATTTATTCATAAAATATTCAAATTGTGTCCATATTAACATATAAATACTGTTCTTAGATACTGGTTGGATGTTGTGACAAATTCATTTAACATACATTTTACATATTCAAAGGTGCAACCCAACAATCACTGCATAAATTCATAGAACGCTTGTATACACATACCATTTTTTAATGTTTAAGGTTTTATAATCAACATCTAAATGCATACTGATCAAGTATTTATCCTTTATGCACAGTCAGCACTCTTGCCATCTTTGTGTGTGGTAACTATAATACTATATTCTTTAGTTTTAAAAATATTTTGACCTGAAATCGTCTCATGTTTTTAATAGTTATTAATAACAAATTATACGCAGATCAATGTGGGCTTTGTCTCTGAAAGGTTAATTTAACTGACCAGCGATCCTTATTTCCTCTCACCGGGGAAATGAATAAAGAAATAGGACATAGATTAACTGTCCTATCATCATCAAACTTCGCTCTTGGCTTGAATGTTTTAATTATAACGACAAGCAAGATGTTCTATTTCCTCTGTGTGCCCTTTTCTGGTCTCAGTGTTCATGCCTGCCTTCTGATTGGGTGCCATCTATTTCCCCCTAGCCTATCACGGAGTCAACATGCATCCACTTAACCTGTGTTCGTGTCTGGGAGCTGCTGGGAGTGAAATGTGCTCTCCTGTAGGAAACAGAGGCAGATGAGAGTAAAAACAGGTCAGTCTTTCTTTCTCCCTTGGACCAGACTCGACATTTTCATGATTTTTTTAGTTTTAACGTATTCCCTTAAGTCTGAAGCGTCATCCTGGGCATAAAAGCACAGCAAGCAAGTGAACAACCAGTTGGTTACAACAATATCTACAGACCATTACCTTCTATAATCGCCTTAATGGTTCTACAAATTAGGTCACTTTCTGCACTTGGCCCCTCTCTGTGTTATGTAACCTCATTTTTAATAATAAATGACCTGGTAGTGCTGACGGGTTTGTCTATCAAATGCTATAGAGTGGATTTAAATGCATGTAGGTTTAGGGAATAAAAAATAATGATCCTAACCACATAAACATTGTCCATTTAGTCTCATTGAACAAATAATATTGAATATTCCCGAATTAAATGCAGATTTAAGGAACATTTAATGATTTGTTGGGGAAAAAAGATGGAAGAAATCTGAATATATATTAAACATTCATCTTGTAATCATGTGTAATCAGAAAAAAACACAGAAAAAATAAAGGCCCATTCAATTCTCCAGAGTGTAGAGTCCATGAAATTGAATTGAAATATGAATTCTCTTGAGCTTTGTGGTAAAACATTATTTAAGAGTCAGAATTTCTTAGATAAGGCTCACAAGAGGAAACTTACTATCTCAAAATCAGGCCATTTCTTCCAAGATCTGAAGAGTAGTGGTCAAATAAGAATATTCATAGGTGCTTGCGGCAGGATGGAATTTCAACACTTTAATCTCAGGTTTGCAGCTCGGCTCCATATTTCTGCTGCCATCATATGATGGAGTATATCTATGCTCTACAACTTACGCCAGTTATTTTTGTTCAACCCCTAGCCTTCTCAACCAAGATATAGGAACCAAAAAAATCTTACATTTACAATGAGGTTCAAAGATTTCTGGAGCAACGTCTTTGGACTGCACATGTTACATATTGGAAATAAAAATAATGGACTTTGGTGCAGATCTGTGGTTACATATGGTTACATAAGATATTAAATATTCTGATGGGCATAGTGGTTTGACCCACGCCACAAATATATATCTGAGTTAAGATTTTCCAAGAGTCTGGAAACTCACTGAAAAACTGTTTTGATGAATTCTATCAATTCTATCAGTATTAGGCGAAAGTCAAGATGGATATAAAAGGTATTATTTTCCTCATAGATTTGTACTGAATTCCAACATAAAAATACTTTCTATGTTTTGGGTTGTTTTTTTTTATTAGATTTGGAGCATTATTTTTTCTCTGAGTAATGGAAAGGTCAAACAATACCAATGAATAAGACTGCAAACCTCAAGCTGCACCAGAAATTGACATCTTACCTTTGTTAGAATAACAAGCACTTATTTCTTGCTAAAAGCAGTATTACAACTACTACCCACAAAGCGTTAGAGGAATTATGTAGACGTAATTGCACCAATTTCGATGAGTCCGAATAATCATAACCCTTTTCAGGAGTCAAAACACAGTCAGTGTATTGGAAAGCCAAGTATAATAAATAAACCAGACAGAAAAGGAAAAAGATGAGTTGCACAAGCTGACTAGGGCAAACCGTATTGTATGGAGGAGGAACTCTTCCACTCTTTCTCAGCCTATTACTAGATTCTGTTTAAGGAAGAAATTCAAGCAGCTAAAGGCACCTTTTTCATCCATAATTGCTAAGTTCAACTATGATGTAACTGGATGTTGAGCTAAATAAGGAATCATTAGGATGACTTTATGACCTGAATGTGGTTCATGTGAATGTGTGTTTGAAGGATGTACAGAGGGATGCAGAAACAGACAAATATAGTAGAGGTTCTCATGGGACTTAGTGGTATCTTTGACCTCTATGAAAGATGCTCAGTGAGTACAGAGTATCTCTCCTCCAATAGAAACACTAATAAAAGGGAAGTAAACATATATAAAAGTACTCCTGGAACTTGCTGTTAATGCATCACTTAACTAACTCTGACACAGAAACATGGCCACTTCATATCTAGATCTAAAACAGTAAGAATGTTTCAGCTACTACATGGATAATACTGACAGAAACAAAATTACACCTCCAGAACACCCATTTGTTTGCTTATCACACTCTAGATAAGATTTTTTTTTTCTTTTCATGCCTCATCTCACTGTCTGTTCTGGCTGCTGGCCAGAAAAGGAGACACTCCTGGAGAATCTCACTCTGAAGAAGCCAGCTTTCTCACAATGGCAAGGTGCAAATGAGAAGAGGTCTGTCTGGAGATCGACCCAGACCGAGGGGACATTTTTACATCTCTGTGTTCTGTGTTTTCAGAGGTGCACTGAAAACACGCAGGGCTGGTCAGGGGAATGGATAAAAGTTTTTTTGCTGAGGTGCAGATTTTCCACCATGTACCCTTTACTTTCTAAAAGGTCATTCATTCTCTCTGTTGTTTGTGGGGGTTTTTTGTTGCTGAGAAGCGGTAGCCAAAAACACTAGATTTACTTTGGCATCAAACAGAGATGTTTCCAGTACACACTGGGATTTAACTGCAGAAACATTTCCAGTTATCTATTCTAATTATTCAAGTTTTACCCTTTCCCTGTCACTTTCTTTTTCACCTTTTTGTTCACTATTATGAACCACACACAGAGAGATTCATGCCTCTCACACAAAGCTCACATTTCACGTAAAAAAAAAGTAGAGGCTTTTACATCACCGTTGTTTCTCTCTGTCGATACATAAAACACAGCTGGACACAGCAAAATCAAAGGACTTCCCTAAGAGACTACTGTGAGAATTCCAGGCAATTACTTTGTCAGGTAGATGAAGAGAAATTACAACACTCCATCACTATCCTGGTGATGCAGCTGACATTTACAAGAAGAGCTTTAAATGAAAAATAAAGTGGATGTGAGACTGGACTTTTATTTAAAGACAAGAGTGCAGGACAAGATTGTAATTACAAACCCTGGCTTACATTTATATAATCATAGATTTGACTGTCACAACGCGAGTCCAGAAACATCTATGTCTCTCAGTGACCCTGGTTAATAATAAAGTATAAATGCATGATTATTTTCTTCTTTCCACTAAATGTCTTCCACCCATATACTGTACCTCTCTGCTGACTGTCTAAAGCAGAGCCTAAACTCATTCTTTAACTCAAGGTCGGGGTTATAAATTGATCAGTAAGTGCTCCAACACAAAGAAGTCATTCCCATTATGGTTCACATGGGAAACCATCTGTAAATTAATTCAACATTAAAACATATCATAAACTTACAAACATAACATATATTATTTATAAAAATGTACCCTCTGGTTCATTGACTCACAATTTAAGTGATTGGAGACTCTCAACTGCATGAGAAATTGAGAAAAGGCTCGAAAGTCTTTGGGATTTTGCACATAAAATGACAAATAAACAGATAAAGTCATGTTGCGCGGTCCTATAATATCATGGTCAGTGCTGGTCTTTCCAGGGAGAGCACAGGTAAATGTAACTCATAACTTCTATAAGTGAGTGACTTGAACTAGAAAAGCCAATAAGTGACTGTCACATACATGACTAAACCCAATTTGTGACTCATCGTAGCCTCTGACGACAGTTGACAGAAGGGTATGAAAACACTTCCTTATTCCTACAATAAAAATAGCTTGACAGCTTGAATTTGTGAATACTGCTTCAACTGAATTTCTGGTACATTTGTTAGAATAGTATTTATTGTGATTGCACATGTACCACAAATCTGAAAAGCCTGTAAATGTGTCTACAAAAATACAACAATAAACACTAGTGTCATTATGCTTCACATAAAGTATTTGGTTGGTTAAGCACTTGGAATACCCTCCCCTTCACAGAGGATCATTTTTAACTTTCAGGAGCTTAATATCATATGAGCACACGTCAGGCATGAATTGTGCGGGTCTATGAAGGTGAGATACTCGACCGCAATTTTCTCTTGAACAAGAAAGTGCTACACAATGAATGAGTTTTAGGAGACACTCTGCTGAAATGAGCATGGCTATTTCCATTTGGACAGATAATGGTATCTGTAACAACTGGCTTTTCACTTTTTGAATATGACCATTTCGAAAAGATACTAGCCTAGTACTAAACCTTTACAAATATCAGGTTCTGGAAAAAAAAAAGTCCTTTGAAATCAAAGAACAAACTGATTTTTCACACATTACAAATCATTTGTCAATCTAGGACACATCCATCAAAAAAGAGGTTGGGACACAGGGGGACAGGTGTCAACACAAACAGATTTGATTGAAAGCAATAGTTGACAGTTCTTTTGTACTTCTCCTGCTGGAAATACTTCCAGGAACAGAAGTCAATGAGAGTTTAAAACAAAGTAGACACTAGGGACAGACTAAATTATTAGCTATGACCAATAATTGAATGAAGTAAAAGCATTTAAAAGCGTTCATGCAGCCACTTCTCTCTATCCATTTTACAGAACAATCTGATCATGAGCAACCACCCAATACTAACATGAGAAAGAACATTTATTTATTGACTAAAAGCTTGTGCATACTCTGCAAGAACAGACAAATGTGTTTGTTTTCTTGAGGTGAAAAGAAAAAAAAGGATGCTAGTGACCAGGACATTTCATACTCAAGGACAAAATATCTGACATTAACCACACCCACTTCAAATTTCTGACCAATCGCATATTAGTTGTTGGGCATCACAGCAAATCAAGAGAGAAAATTCTGCCCAGATGATGTGTAGGGAATGTTATTTTTTTTGTTGAGAGGGCTGGAGGAAAAAAAAAGATGTCAGCCCTGAAAGAGAGAACAAATGTGTGTGCTTTTGCAAAGTATGTAATAACCTTCATACTTATATTTATAATTCCTACAGTTCAATGCAAAACTGGATTATTGAATTGTGCATTACTTCTGTAAAACCCTATCCAAGTGTGTGGTTCTTTTTCCACTTAAAAGGTTGCTGAGAAACTACCGATCCTTCAATGGAGGAGCCTGTTGTCTTGCCAACAAGAAAGTGTCTATGATGGCTCAGGGCTGATATTTGGCTGAGGAACAGTAGTGGAGAATAATGATCATTCAACCCTGTGTTCACAGTAACAGCCTACAACAACCTTAAGCCCCACAGCAAGATGGACAAAGACTGAGGCCAGTAGCTAAGGGTGTGCACAGCGTCATTGAACTGGGTTATATACAGAACATACACACACATACAAGGACCCTCACAAACATATGGACACACACACACACACGTCTATTTATAGGTGGGTGATTTCTCACCCTGATCCCCAGGCACACAAAGAGGAAAATTAATACAAAAGCTGGTCGACTCATGGTGACAATTGGTGACAGTCCCCTGAGTTCTCTCCATCCCCTACTTATTCTGTTTACTCCCACTGCACTATTACAGCGACACAGTCCACCCCCTCACACCCACCATAACCTTCTCCTCCCTTTCAAATCTGAAGAAAGAGACAAACACTCTACTTCACACTTCTACAGAGGTGTTCAATTCAGAATGTCCCTCATGGTCACATCCTTCCCCGGAGCACAGTATTTTTGATTCTGCCAGCAAAGGGGCTATTTTCTGCATCCGTCTCAGCAGGCCCATGTATCCTCCTTCCCCTTCTTCCTCCATACCCGGGTGGAAGTAGGAGAGATCTGAAGACTGAAAATGGCTTTGGTATCTACTGATAGGCTATGAAGCTGTAAGAGTGGAAGGCAGGGCAATGGGTTTGCTGCAACCTCTCGATGCACCCAAGCAATCAATAAGCACAAACACTTGATGAGCTACAAGTATAGTGACTCAGCCAGCAGCGGCTGTGGTCTCCAGAGGTCCTCCACAAATTGATCCTCTGAGTTGAGTATAGGTGAGAGGCAATAAAAGCAGATAATCTCCCAACTCTGGATTATAATCTCCACTTGCTCCTCCTTTTTCATCACCTGGGAACTTTTAGTGGAAGAAAAAATTAAGTGTAGAAATTGTATAGTGAAGTGGTGCTCCTTTCACATACTATACCACAGCATTTCTCACCCTTTTTGAGCCATGGCACATATTTTACAACAGAAAATTCCAAAGCCTGTTTATTTGAACACAAAGATCATATTCTTGCAGGACTTGAAGAAAGATGCAAATGAAGATCTTCCTCATGAGCTCTGAGTCTCTCTTCTCTTTCGTGTTTATAGCAGTCAAGCTTGAAAAGCACACTTTGCATAGATACAGTGACAGCAGTCACTGGACAGCCTCCTGGATGGACACAAGGGGTGTGGGGCAAACATTGTCATGGGGCGTTTGGAATGAGAAAGCTGAGAGAGGTATGCCAGTGACCCCTCAGACGGACCCCCGGTTTAGGGATTGTAGTCTGTCATATAATAGAGGCATATCCCCCCTGCACTAACCTGATGTGCGGGCCACTGATTGCTGTGGGCGATCACAATTGGGGCCAGTTCCCAATCACTCTCACTATTGTAGATAGGGATGGGAATCAATAAGAATTTAAGGATTCCAATTCCGTTATCGATTTTGCATATTGATCTGATTCTTATCGATTTTCTTATTGATTCTCATTGGGTAAGGGAATAAAAGAGTACAAACAGTGTGAACTGTGTGAAAGTGAAACTAAAAACACTTAACTAATTCCTCTATTGTATTTGACTTGGCCCATCTCCCATTGTTGTGCACTTCATTTCCTTTCCCCTTCCTTTGGAAACTTGTTGCCTGCACCAGAACCAGAACTAGGCCTGGATGATGTCCTGCCGCTATATTCACAAGTTCTGCTAAGTAGCATATCAAATGAATCACATGCTGCGCGGACAAATGTTTGAACATATTGGAGGAATTCCACCCTTTTGAAGAAATGTAAGCTTTTGCAAGTGGTACAAGTGGACCTGGTGTCATCTTTTTAGACCGCTTCTGCCTCGATGAAATGATGGTGATCAATGGGAAATGATTCCAAGGAATTGACCTACTGGGATCTGGTTCTCAAAATAATTGTATCTCGATTCCAATTCCTAATTGTAGAGTGTATCATTGGCGTGTGCAGTCATATGTATTTATTTCACGCCGCTCACTTAGAGTATCAGTATCAGGTGAAACTGGATCCCTTTTCCACTGCACATCTGTTTTTTTTGTCATGGAACACTTACAGCACAGTGGTTGGGAAACACTGCTATATGCATCCTCAGTACAGAGTCTGTGTTGAGACTGTGTTAGTGTGTTAAAATATTATTGCTTCATGGACAAACTATGATGTTGGTCTCTGAATTGGCATTTGAATCTAGTAATTTATGATTCTGCCATCACCTTGTTGATTCAGTGTAAGTGAGAAATGACTGTATTTACTGTATATACTGTATTTAAACAAAAGGGGTGGGTCTGTGGGAGCATGAGGTCATGGATGAGCCAATGCAAAAATGCTACTTTACTGATTCTGCAAACTGATTCTTGTGAACTACAACTACAGTGGAGTTGGCTGTCAGTAAAAATAGTTTTATTAAATAAACACACAGCCAAAATTAGAGTGTTGGCAACTCTACAGAGTTTATTGAACAAAGATCTACCCAGACGCCCACACACAGTGTTAATATTCTAGTGTAGAATTGATGAGCAGTGATTTGGGTAAACTCCTGCAGTGTTAAAGAGGTCTGTGGGTGGAGCTAAATCCATGCCCTCTAACACCATGTGTAAAGTAGGCTGCAGGGTTCATCATGATCCCTCTGTTAGCCTGATAAATATTTATATGTGAGATGATGGTCTGAGCAAAGCAGGGTGGAGGATGACAGCTAAAAACAGTCTTTAATTCTACAAAGGGCCTGTGGTATTTAAGATGCTTCTGTGCTGGGTTCATTTTGTAGTCAAAGTCTTTACCCTTTGATTACAATAGAGATGCATTAAAATTGAGAACTTGAAAGACATCTGTCCTCTACCTCTGTATGTCTGTTCATGTGGTTATTTCATTTAGGAGTTGTGGTGAATGTTTAGCAGAATGAACAAATATGAGATCAGAGCAACACTGACTTTGGATTTCGCCTCCAAAATTTCTTCACGTCATCGTTCAACACATTCTGTCAAAGCATTCCTGAGATACAGTGAATTAATCATAACAGGAACTAACATACTGCCACACATTTCTATAGTGATACATCATGAACACAAGAGTAGGTGAGATATCTTGAAATCCTGAATGTAAGTCTATCACCCATAATCCAAATCAATACTATAATTTGGACTCTTCCTGTTTGAAAAGAACATGTGGAGGAAAGTGGTGAAAGGACCTATTTTATCTCAAACTGTAATCTTTTATAAAAATGTAACAACATAGTTTTGGTGTCTTACCTCACCAGAAAGTGACAGACATTGGAAAATAATGGATCAAAGTCAGAAAATTGTAGTTTCATTGGTGTAGATCTTAAATCTCCTGGGTGTCAGTCCTGTGTACAACCCATTCATCCACAACAACCTCCTCCACATGTCATTTTTTATGGTTCCTCACCTGACTCCCTTAAGTCTTTCTGCTGGAAAGCCCCGAGGACAAACCTCTGCCTGAGAACAACCATGTCACAGTGAGAATCAACGGATGCTTCAAAGTCAAACCAATGCAGAACTGACAGCACAAACACTGCTCCAAAATGGCCTGGTGCCCAAAGACTGACATTTAACTTAATTATGTCACTTTATTTGGACCCTTTAATAGATATCCTAGTGGTCCAGCCACAATTCACCATGAGCATGAAAATCACATATTACATCTAGATAAATAACACCGAACGCAAACACTTCGCTATAAATATCCCATAATGCAATGTAGACATGAAAGCAGAAACAACTAAATTCAGGATATTGCCAGGCAAACAAAGCGTAGAGTATTACAGATGCCAGTACAATCAGTAGTTTCACACAGATGCCAGTAGACACGAGATAGGCCAGTTACCAAGGTTACCTGCCCCCAAAAGGCAAGGAAGCTTTCAGGAAGTGACATGTATTCCCACCCAGAGGAGTGCATCAAAAAGCATGCATTAAAATGTTCTACTTACACAAATGCATGGTGAATGTATAGATATTGTCTATGTAGTACATTGTGTGGGATATCAGATGGATGGATGATCATTTACATCATATTTAATAAATTAGGCAAGTAAAGGATGCTCAATGAAGAGTTTCTGCAGAGCTCTACATACACTAATTAAAATTGCCAGTAAAGCACTCGAAAATGTTAAAAAAAAAAAAAAAAAAAAAAGGTAGCTTGACATTAGCTTTGAGTTGTATCTCTGAAAAGTGTTTACAGAGAAAGCACACGGCCATTAGAAAAGCCTTTGGAGAAGTTTGCAGTCAATTAGTCCAGCCCATTAAAACTTGTAAATTCGGGGGAACCACTGCACGGTGAGGAGGATATGGAAATACGTGAATATGAATTATGATTTATTTTAAACAGGCAGACAGATTCCCCTCTTTAATTGAGATCTTAATCTGAGAGTCTAATGTTAGAGATACTCACATCTGTATTGTAATGAGATACAATTAGGAGGAGGAGATGTGGACAGTGGCTGGAAGATGAGACGGACTGGACTATCCATTCTTCTCTCCTGCAGGCCTCTCATGTACAGAGTATCTTAAATATATGCCACATAATAAATCTCAACACACCCCTGCAGTCTTTTTGAGCTAGCAAAGCTGGAGGCAAGTGTAGCCAAGAAATTATTAGTGAATCATTTCTGACCTGTCAAGTGAAGAGGGCTTAATTCTACGGAAGTGGCATTTTGTTAAGTTTCAGCAGTTTAATGAAGCCCCACAAAAACACAGAACCCAGAGCAGATCATTAGAGTTGTGTCGCTGTCAGGCGCAGCCAATCAATTTACAGACATAATTAAAAGTTACGAAAGGCAGCAGAAGAATAAGTCCTAAGATAGAAAAGGTTGTGATTAATGCAGCGGCGATGTGATTAATGCAGCAGTAATGAGATCTGTCTACTGTTTTGGTGGATTTGGCCAAAAAATGAAATGACACGCAGGCTAGTAAAAGAGCCCTGTGTCAAATACGTAAAATAAAGGGAGATGAAAACCATTCCGCACATCCATCAAAAGCCTTAATCAGCTGAGAAAAACTGAAATTTTTGGACCAGGTTTCACTTCATCTATTGTCCTTCAGCCAGCCTGGCCGTGTAGCCCCAGAAATGAGCCATCAGGCATTCTACCAACTCTCTATGAATAAACCATAGGAACCCATCCTTGGCATTCACACGGAAGCACAAAGCGCACATGTGGCCATCACATATAAACAGAATTAAACGCAACTAACAGGGAAACGACAAAACAGCGTTAGTGACCGTTTTTCAGCCCTTACCTTATCCCAAATGTCCATTGCTTTCAAATTTATTGTATACAATATCTACTTATTGTAGGATTCAATTTCCTCATTTCTTTTCAGAGCACAATGACATCAAACAGAATTTTCTGAACATCTTGTATATCATTTTATGCCCACACACATTTCTCCATGATACAGTCTGACATATGTGGTATCTTTAGAAATCCTGGCTTCTACAGCCTAATTTAAAATAAAGTCATGTGGGTTTGAACAAGACAGCACGCATTTCCTCTAAAAGCCCTGTCACACACAGTGGTCTCAGCTCTTCGTCTGACACAGGGAAGGGTCTGTATTTCTGCTTTTACTTATTCTTCCACTCCAATTTGTATTGAAGAACTCCTTAGTAGAGCACTAAGACCTTAAAAATCCCTCTCATGCCTTAAGCTCCACATGGCATCTTTTTAACTAGACAGCCTATAGAGCTGAATTATGGACTGGACTTATAAAGCATTTCTGAAGTCCAACCAGGTTGTGCTTTTCATCACACAGCTCCACACAGACTTGAATATTTGTGTTGGCATCAAAGAAGAAAAAATTCAGTCATCCTA
Source organism: Maxillicosta whitleyi (assembly GCA_029822895.1). NCBI lineage: Eukaryota > Metazoa > Chordata > Actinopteri > Perciformes > Neosebastidae > Maxillicosta > Maxillicosta whitleyi. Next base: position 11,856,182 of record JAPSES010000211.1, on the reverse strand, counting down.
TAATCAACACATGAAACAACAGCAGAGATCAGGAGGTGATAGAAGAGGATTTCTGGACATTAAATTTCCATAAAATTCTTCAAACAATTAAGCACAACACTTAAATAAAACGATGCTCTTTAGTGATCTATTCGGTGATAAAATATTAAAAAGTATCTTAATCAACAGTCAGTATTTTAATAAATATGAATAGCTATTGCATAAAAGCAAAAAGAAAAGAATCACACTTGTAAGCAGAGTGAACATAATGGAAAATGGAAAATAGCATATAAAAAAAAGCATTTAATAACTCTAAATTTAAATTAGACTGATTTGTAATATAAATAATATTGTTCCAAATACCATTCAATATTTCTTTAAATTTAGTCATTATAATTTAAGAGGTCTTTATATTTTTGAATGGACTGAGGTGATGACAAATGTGAAGTCTAGATGTATTTGGGTTGTGGGTGTGAAATTATGGACTGGACTTGGTGAATTTAACTTGTTCACATCGTTGACAGAAGAAAAAAAATGTCTTATGTATAAAATCATTTAGGAATATTAAATTGGGATGGTAGGTAGGTTTTGTTTTTGATTTTTGTTTGTTAAAATGAGAATGCTTGATGCTGTACACATTTCATTTAATGTAAGGTTTAATATCAGGTGAAAAACACGAGGCAAAAAACAAGCTTTTGTTTCTAGCCTATTTTTTTTTTTTTGTTTTTATGTTTATTATAATTATTGTACAATGATGAAGTGCAATGATTGACGTACAAAACAAAAATTACAGTCACACAAAAAAATTATTAAGACTATAAAATGCAATCAGAAACAATGGTTATGCAATTAAGTACTAACTCCTGTGCGTATCGTGACTAAAACAGAAAGAAAAGAAAACGTGGAATGTCTAAAAGCACTGATTTTGGCAGTGCAATACCATAATTATTGATGTAAGAACTGAAGTGATGTTGGTTATTATCAAGAAAATCATGGAAAACAGATATATATCAGCTCTGAAATCAAACTATTATGAACTACTTTTGTTGTTATCATTATATTTGTCCAAACAAATGTACCTTTAGTTGAGATATTTAAGGAAACAGGGGTGGTTTCCTAATTTTTTCCACGATTGTACATTCATTCATTTATTAATTTATTCATAATGTAAGCTACAGGTAGAACCTTCAAAGACATGTTCTAAAAATGTCCTCCCTCCCCTTTGCAGTTCATGACGATTACGGTATGACCAAGAAGCTGAAATAAACCAAAGTGACACACGTCACAACATATAGTTTTCACAGTAATAACCTTGTCAATAACTAATCACACTGAAGCTTATAGAGGCTAAAAGGAGTTCATTTCTGTTTGATCTTTTCAATTGACCCCTGTAAACTTACAACCAATAGATCATGATGGTGAACATGCTCTTTGGTCAGTGTGAAAAGTACAGAAAAAGGAACCAGGAAAGTGCAGCTTATCTCTGACTAATGGTATGTTTTAAAGAGGTTTGCAAAGATAACAATTTGTTTTAGCATCCCGCCTCCTTCACCAGAGACTGCTGAAAAACACAGGGAAGGATGATGCGATGTCAGCTCGAAGACAGAGGCTGTCGGGTCAGGGTTAAAGTCGCTACAAGATCGTTCTGTCCACGGGCCGAGAGCCATGTTTAAACCACAGGCCACCTTCTATTAAAGTTCTGTCAGCATGGCACAACGGCAGACTAATGGTTACAATTAACTCTCTCTTCTGCTGACAGAGCTCTGATCTGAATGCCCCCTCTGCACTCTACTCTGCCGATATAGTCCTAATGACTGTGTTTTGGTGCAGTGAAAGAAAAACCAAAATGTGAAGCAGGAAGGTAGAGGGGTAAACGTACAGAAAAAATAGAAAATTAAGTTCTGATAAAATAAAGGACTTGACTTTTGAGTTTAGAACCACAATGCTGTGTTGTAATGTAATACATTGTACATACTGTCAAATTTAAGGAAAGCTTTTCTTATAATATCAGAAAATATGCTGAAAAATATCAAAAAATTTAAATATCACATAGAAACACAAACATATATTAAGAAACATAGTGACTTTAGAATGAAATACAGGAGAAAAACTCCCACAACTGCTGTGAAAACATATAAGAAAAGAAGTAACCAAGATCTTGCAAAAATAAATCCAAATAATTTCTCTTTGTTAGATAATAGCTGGTTATTTAAGCACTGCTGGAAAACTCCATGAAAAATTTGCATGCGTTTTGATGCTTCTGCTCCAGTATTTAGTAATTCAGCTTAACACTTGCATTAATATTGGCAATTAGATGCAGACAGGCCATCTGGAGGAGTGGGAGTTTTCCTGGTAGGCCGGTCCACCAGTGGGCTGGTGATGAGTCTAGCAGCACAACATTTTAAAAAAGTGTGATGTTGTTTGATCCTTCATGAAGCCGACTGCTTGCTCCATACAGATGCAAGCCTGGCAGTATTTTAATGCTCAGGAGTCCATCTTTCCTCTCCTGCCAATTTCACGCCACCTCTGACATCCGTGTGACAACAACAAACTTTTCGTGTTGTGCTGTCCCTAATTTGCGCAAATTAAAAACATTATTCTGCCTTCAGGTGCCTCTAGGATATAAAGGTGATACAATATAAACTTGGAAGTCATTATGATTATTTATTTATAATGGTGCAGTAGGATTTCTCAATTGTGGACTAGAATACTAAACAAGTACTACGACAAAATCTACTTTTATAGTCTCATATAGACCACAGGGGAGTATGTTTCTGTTTATGTGTTGAAAACCAGGGGCTTAATAATCAATGCTCCGACCTTGAGAACTTTCTTCATTTAATATTTTTTTCCCAGTGAGATCTTTATTTAGACATTGAAAAGCGTTGCATTACAACATACATAAATTAAATGAATTTTAATTTCTATTAGCAATTTAAATACCAGTCATGTACTCTTACTTACTGACAGATAAAGCTTCATATCACAAATCAATAAATGTATGCTGAAATATGGATCTTACAAAGAAAATAAGCACACAGAACAAATTACAAGTTGATGCCAGGCTCTAAGGCGGAACAGATTTAATACTTTAAGACAAAACAAAAGGCCCCTCTAGAGGCCGAGTTTTCAATTAAACTCACAATCTTGATATTAAAGATACAGAAACAATTTCATCTCAAGATCTGTTCAGTGGTTCATCATGTCAGACTCTCCATCATGCCGGAGATGATTTTTGTGTGATAATCAGAGGCTATTGAGCAGCAGGTGAACGGACAAACCTCAAGTTCAAAGGTCGCCCTAATGAAGACGCGTCTCAGTCCATCTAATGCTGCATACTTTTGTCATTTATACTTTCCAAACTCTTTCCATGTAAGAGCCTATCACCTTGCCCATGAGGCCACTTAAATTTGACCCCATCTGCGTCCCAAAGCCTATTCAATTTGGCCACACCTCACTGAACCTAAATTACTATTTAAATAGCTAAGAAAATCCTCAGCAGAAAAAGCCTGGCGTTAAAGCAAACTCTTCTATTAGCATGTCTATTTCTTCACCGTCCATCATTATTTCTGTCCATCAGTCCATAAAGTCTCTCCACCTCTGATAGGTACTCATTACCTCGAAGGAAAACTTTAACTTGGATTTGACCAAATCACGGTCACTCTAATAATTCACAAAGCACACTCCTTATTTTATGCACTGGCTTTTGTGACACTAAAGCCGTACATCACACACAAATTACTACTTAGTAATTTTTGACAATTAAGCTTTCACAAAGGTGAAACATTTCCATAATATTACATTTACTCTAAATAGAGATGAGGCTGAACTGTAATAACATTAATTAAACTTAATACAGATATAATTCTCACTATTGGACTGAAGGGATGTGTGTTTGTCCATAAAGTACTGTCTTACATTTTGATTTTACATCTTCTACACTCCTCATTCCTAACTTGTCAACTAATGACTAATTGGATCATGGAGTCCGTCAGGAAACTTGGCAGGTCTAGATCAGCAGCTACATTGATTTCTGTCCAGATCAAACAGTATTAGTCCTGTGGGACAGACATAACACTGCTCAGGTCAAAACTAAAATAAGTGTGAAAAGCGTGTCTGAGGATTATATTATTTGGTCCTCAAGGTTTTGGATATAGGAGCCAAATATGAGTCCGTCAATAAGTATTCTAAGGGTGCTGAGCCATAGTGCATGAAATTATTGCTCGATGGGAGGGAAAACTATTTAAAATAAAATAAGCAACAACATTGCATAGTTTAACTGTAGCACTTCAGAAAGAATGACAGAAAACGGATGACAACACAAAAGAAGCAGGAGCCTGTCAGGTACAGTTTTTATGATTTTCCATAAGGGATGACGGGAACATGGATGATGGAAATGTCAACGCTCACTGCTTCTCTCAGTAAAACACAAGACGCTGACTTCAGCTTGACAGTCTTCTTTAACAGAAAGTGTGGCAAAGAAAACTGAAGTGATCAGCAGCTCTCCCAGACAACCACGACACGGTATGGTGTGAATGACAGCAGGTCACGAGCACATGTTCACAAAAAACCATAAGTAGTTACAGGCGCAAAATCAGACAAAGCTCTACTGAAGTCTTTTTGAATGAAAAGTTCCTGTGTACACTATCAGCACAAAGAGATCACAGTGCAGTTAATGAGGAGGCTGTCAGGAGCACTATTGCATTCAGCAATTTATGCCAGAACAGGTGAAAAACAAGAGGAGGGAAAATTGGAGAAACAAAAACTGTTGAGAATTGAAAACTTTTACAGTTCAGGTAGTGCAACACTTCAGGAACTTATTAGAGCTGGGGAGGTACAAAGATCTATTACTGTTAGTCTATCCATTACAACAGTTCTTAAGCTGCAGGATTTCCTCAACCATCCTGAACCTGGTCTTCTCGCTGGGCTGAGACAGGTAGGTACTGTCATCTGTCTGCCAACTACCAGTGATGTGCTTGAGTCAGTTGTGTTTTACCTCTGCTCTGGGCAGCTGACTTAACAGAGCTTGTTGCTAGGGCAACCATCTCTGCCAAAGATCCCCCTCTCTCTTTTCCATGGAGACCGGATACTTTGATAATCTGAGGGATTGCAGAAGACGTGGGGGGAGTGTGGAGTGGCTGCCAAATGTCTTTTGAAGCACAGGAGTTTTCTCAAAAGAACAAAATGAAAAACAAAGACGAAATGCCACCAGTGAAACTGTGTGTTTTTGAGATGTCCCTTTCTGTCACTTGCTTTTTGGAAGAAATGTCTTAGTTTAGAGCTCAAAATGCTTTATAGTTACAATTATAATGCACGGACTGTTATCGATAGAATGTATCCATTGTTGCAAACCACAGTGCAGTTATCTGGAAAGAAAACTGCGACATCAAATTATAAATTTGAGGTGAAAATATTCAAGTAAGGATGAGAAAAACATAAAAATTAACAACATACTACAAAGAGGACAGGTTGTTAAATAAAAAGTTTGGATACGTTCATTGTCTATTGTTGTAGGAGCTGACAGAATGTAGGTGGATACTGATCTCACTTTTTAAGACATCTTTATAAAACATAAGATAAATCTCACAAAAAGTGGAAAATTGCCACTGAAAAGTGACACTGACCTCCTTGTCATCTCCATTTATCTATTTGACCTGCCTGACATACTGGAAAAAGGTTTCTTTGTCAAAAAAAGAAGAGCCCAGATGGAGGTTAATAAATGATTCTGAGGAAATGTTAAAACACCAGGGTCAACCATTCAATCAATATCATACATTTTGAAGGTCATTATATAGATAAATAGTCCCCAGAGGGAGACTTGTTTTCATAAGTCTCTCCACACCACTGAGACAGAAACATCACAACATATAACATTAAATCCTCACCTCACCACCCTGTGTACATGAATACAAACGATCAGCGTTATCGTTATTTTTGTTCAAAGCTGAAACGGCAGATGGGACGAAAGTTGTGCCAACGCAAGCAGTGTGAAAAGTGGATTCAGGGGGTGATCGGTGTCATCAGAATGCCAAATGTTTGATGATTAGGTTGTTCTTTTTAAAATCAAAGTGTTTTGTGTTCCTTAAGCGAAGAGCAGATATCTGTTTTGGACGCTGTTATGAAATGGTTGTGGTCTGTTCTACATTATTCACTGAACCATTAGACATAAATATTCTTATTTCTAATAGTTTCCATCTTCGGTCTCTCAAAAAAAGGTTTGCCCTTGAGTCAGCTGCATCGCGTTAATAGGATTTGTGACAGATTTTAAATATGTCAGTGAGATGATGAAACATTTCGGAGATGATTCACCAGCCTGGTTTACTTGTGCCAACGGAAAACAGAGTCTTTAAGATAAAAAAAAAAATGCACATTAAACAAGGCGACTCCAGTGCATAACTGGGTACATGTTCCAAACCAATGTGTTTTATGCAGATAATTCATCTTGAAAAGAGACTTTTTCACGGTGATACTTTAAGAACAAATATTTCCCCCGTCATCATCTTCATTTTCAGGTCTTTACCAAACTCATTCTAATTGTAAAACCATTTTGACTGCTGCAACTGTTGACTTCCTCTACAGTCTCCCCTATACTCCAGTTGTTATTAACTCCATTTTTTCTTGTAAATCTTAGGCTCTATCCAGACGAGTACGATGCGGCGTTTTGTTTGAAACCGTGTCAACAAGACGCTACGTAAAAATGGAGGCG
>JAPSES010000211.1:11834299-11849397 GCA_029822895.1 Maxillicosta whitleyi | reverse complement strand
CCGTATTCACCGTCCCCATTTTGACGAAAGGCCAATACGTTAAGAAAGTGAGTCGAATTCACGCGTATCCGTATCCGTGGGGATGGGGCCTTATTAGATTCATCTGTACTGTTACCTTTTATCTGTTCTTGCTTTGTCTTGTTTATTTTTGTTTTGATCTTGTCTTTTGTCTGTTGGAACCTCCTGCTAGGTCAATGAGAACAACTTCTCATTCACAATGGTAAAACAAAGGTTAAGAAAAGAAAAAAAAACTACTGCAGAAACACCATTCTTATAGACTTTTAGTTTCGAAAAGGTTAAAATTATGTGTCTTTAAATATTCTGGATTTTTATACAGAGGAACTGTAAGGAGAAATAAGCCTCAAAGCATTATTTAAATACTTAAATTTAAGTGCTTAAGTGCTAAGTAAACGATGAGCAAAAATACTTGAATTTCCACATCAGGGCATAGCACCAAGTTAAATGGACAACATAGAGTCCAGGTTCTCATGGGCGGAGAAAAGAGAAAAATGAGAATATATGCAAATAAGTCAGGGGAAGGAGAAAATGTACATTTGTTCCGTGTTCTCCACATAAAACAGAGAAGCAATTTATCTTCATTTTCAGCCGAATATGAAAAGTTCCCCAGACATGAAAATATGGAGAACAATAAGCTGCCAACGAGTCTCAGGGGACGGTGGATCCATATGAAAGTATTCCTCATAGCCGAGGCTGTGCCTGTGACAGGAGAGAGACGAATGAAGGAGCACTAGATTGTTCTGTTCTCTTCTGTGGCAGAGTAATGCCGTTATGCCATGTTATTAATGTACAGCAAACAGGGAGCATCCTGGATTGGCAATCATCGCGTGATTAAAAGTGCCAGATGCGTTGACAGGAAATACAAACTGTATATCTGCTGCACACATAGCTACAATGTGTGAATATATTAGAAATTTGACTTCACATTCTTTGTATAAGTGTACCGAGAATGTTATATTTATAGCAATGTCCTTCCAATTACCAGACACGTGCAAAAGCAAAGCAATCCACCCACACATATGCACACAAACACAGAAGTATAATTCATTCTCTATGATAATATCTTTTTTTAAAATATTTTCTAACTCATGTAGCTGTTTAATGTGGGAAGTACAATACAATATACTCTATAATGTACAGATAGTATAAAGAGCACTGATGAATCAATATTCATATACCATGAAGTAACACTGGCTACAAAAACATTTATGTAAGAAGCAATTGGTCACAATAATCTTTTATCCATAGAGGCCATGAAGAGATTTTTCTCTAGTGTGACTCCAGTGTTCAACAATGGGGAACAAACTCACCGGCACTAAAAACAACTTCAATAAAATCAAGTGGGCAAACTGCAAACTTTCAGGCTTTGCTTCAAAAATTGTTTGTGCTTCTCTTTATCTGAAATACTTAACCATCAGAAGATGCTCACTTGAGCTGACTCTTAACGGCTCTTTTGCCTCTGCTGAACTCTCTACAAAAAAGGATTTTTGTTCTGTTGTGTTGCAGTTATGTTAGGAGTTGTCTTTAGGAGAATAAATTGGAGTCACACAAGATATTGCGCAGCTTGCTATGTAAGAAAAATGTCAACTTATCTTTTAGTTACTATACTGTTTACCAAGCTGATCTGAGCCACACAGACCCAGACCTATCTGTATCTTATCCACTTGGTTTCACATCCATCTTTGCTGTCACCCTGTTTCATCTGCAGATCCTTCAGATTTGATGTCAGTAGGTGAACTATTTGCCATAGGTCTAAAATAAATATCCACAAGGAAGCCCAGAGAGGAGCTGGCTATCTATTGCTTGTGGCCTACAAGGCAATACATGCTCTTCACTCCCCTGCTCATCCTGCACTCTTCATTGCACTTGGGTGCATCCCATCACCTCCTGCTGTCCTGCTCAGCAAACCGCTCAGCGCCATGAAGATGTTTACGGTATTTCACACCCTGCCCTGCTCTGCCTCATCCCTCTGAGCGACAGCTTCCTGAATGCCATTAATAAATTGAGGCACCCTGTTAGCTGTCTTCACTTCACTTCACACTGGAACTGCATTTTAGAATGGTCAGAAGGGTAGGTTTGTCTGAAGCATTTCATCAACTAGGAAATAACTGCAGTGTAGCCCAAGTCTGTTTATTGCATTGCTGCAGTAACAGTTCCGAGGGGCGTGTAAGTAATGCCTTCAGTTGTATTACATCAGTTGTGTGAAGGGCTTTAGTCGTATTATGACTGAATCGTCAAAAGGAAGAAAATATAAAGGAGCATTAGGGGTATATTACAGTTTATTTTTTATTTTGCAGTACAAGAATGAAGTCAAAATGTTGACAATAGCATCAACATCTCAAGAACACAAGAAAAATACCACTTTGAGAATCAAGTCAAATATTTTTTAGAGATATTCACATTTTATTCATTTATTTTTGGTCAGAAACAACAGATACATTTAGTGAAATGAACTGAAATGAACTGTCTCTGCAGCAGCTGTTTTCCTGTTGTTATTCATACTCGTACGAATTCTTGGTTCTGTTAGTTATTCACTGATAGATCAGCCCAACATCGGTATCAACCAATATCGGCCATGCTGACTAACAATGGTGCCTCTGCAAATGAGACATTAAAACATTCACTAATGGCAGTGTCTTGATGTTTTATTTTGTGTTATCTTAAAAAGTTGTTTCCCACATTTGTCTGATTGAATTTGCTCTTATTCAGTGTCATTTCAATTGACTAAAAGCATAAAGATACTGTATATTTTTAAATAATACATATTTGTATCCCTGGCACATAAATAAATGGGAGTTAATAACATCAAAATAAAACAAAGAAACAAAATAAAAGCAGTACTGTAGTTCCCAATGGATTAGGGATACAAATTAAAAATTAATCCATTAGCTGGTTGACCTTATCAATCAATTAATGATAAATTGTTAAGCGATGATTTTCCTGAGAACCTGAATTTCTCTCTTTTGATAGGATCTATAAAAATAAAAGCTAAATATTTTTTATGTACTTCATGAAAAAATCATGTCAGATTCCTTAAAGATTGATTTATCGTACCATTGGGGATTCAGTACAGGTAATGACATTTATGTAGTATAACAAAATAAGTTATGCACTCAATAAAATAAAAAGATCGGAAGAGGCAGGTAGAAGAAATGGGCATTTCCAAGTGTTCCACCATGTGTCTAAAGTGATTCTATCTCATCAACACCATAATCCAGTTCGATGACTGGTTATCCCACCCGTGGTGCTGCAGACAAACGGGCAGCCTATGGACAGGTGTGGACATGTGGACAGGATGACTCCCCCCATTATTCAACTTCAGCAATGAAGCCTAGTTTGGGCAGTGGCAATTAACCATAACAGTTAATGCATAGTCAATTAATTGTTTACACCCGTTCAATGGATGCATCCCAGTCTTCTCTTTCTAATATCCAAAACACATTTTTAATATTATTTTTAACATTTCAGCTTTATGCTTAACCCGGTGAATTAAAAAAAAAAAAAAATCTTCAATGTGGTTGAACTCCTTTGTAAGATATCAACCACAAGATCTTAATTTTTGTCTGATTTTAGAGGTGAGTCTGAGTAGTTCATCCTCCATGTCCTAGAAACTGCAGCAGGACTCAGTGCACACTAAGTTTGTAGAAGTTCACTCACTCTTCTTTTACTACACTACAAATGGTCGATCATCCATGTTTCTAAAAGGCTACTGCTGGCAGACATCTTTAAACTGTGTCAATTTATATTCATTGTACTCCCACATACAATTCCTGCAGTGTGTATGTGAGTGGGCACTTACTTTATAGGTGGTGCACCCAATGAGAAAACATCAATTTTAATCATTTGACTCTCGGGGGGCTCACAGGGCTGTTTGGCTCAGCCTCACACTTTGACATCCTTTCTGTGTAACATTAACCTTTTCCCCTGTTCTTAATGTTTCCAGCCCCTGTGGACAAACAAGAAAATTAGAGAGGGCAGGGGAGGGGACGACAGGTCAATGCAGAGACACTTCGAAGATCCACAAGGAAAGTGACGCGGGATGTGCTTTAGTCTGCTGATCCATAACCTGTGGCATGCTGCATGTTAAAATACCACATCTGCCCCCTCTCCCTCTTCTAAATGATTAAATATGGATACAGGGAAGGAGTGCCATTTAAAGGAACATTACAGCATTTTCCCTTTTCTTATATAGTCATCCTTACTTTAATTCCTGTTGCATCTTTGTATATTTGCATCATATTTGCACCTATAAAGACCCAAACAGCCACCGGTGACACAAACCATCTACAGATATGAACTGTTTAATACCTGTTGATCCACTAATTCTATCAATACATGTAAATAATTGGTGTAAAATACAGTTTGCCATCTTTTCATGGTCCTCAGATATGACACATTTGGATGTTCAGAAGCTCCGTAGTTACCATGGAGGCAGCGGTGACAGTGATTCACCAGTAAAACCTTTTGAACTGGATCAATGACAGTGGAAGGAGACATATTTTTACATTCAATTAGCAATATTTTTGCTGAAAACATATATTTTTTCTTAATTTTTAAAAATTAATTAATTAGCTTTTACTGCGATGAACTGGCGGCTCATCCAGGGTGTACCCCGCCTTCCCCCGTAGTTGCTGAGATAGGCTCCAGCCCCCCCGCGACCCCGAAAGGGACTAAGCGGTTGAAAATGGATGGATGGATAATTAGCTTTTAATTTACTGAGTGTTGATGAACATCCTAAATGATGTTTAAATTAAACATAGTAAAATACATACATACACACACCAAAAAATACAAAATACAGGGAATATATATATTTTTTATTGAGATAAATCATCAATAAAGGTGAAGATAGAGAAAAAAAATCATTTAGAAACTACCAGAGATGTAGCACTGGGTCTACTCTTGTTTTCTACATTTAGCATACATCATCTTACTTGGCCATCCACACAAAAATAATATATTTTTTGCATAACACAGAATTGTTAATTAGCTGCAGTATGCACTAGCTTTACTCTAGGTCTGAAAGTGATCAATAAGCATGTTTTCAAGGCCAAAAGGACACAGAGGTGTAAAACAGTCCAAACTGCTACTGCTGCTGCTAAAAACCACCAAAGTAGCACAGAAAATATAATTTAAGGTGACCCCTCATGCCAGAAATATGAAACCTGCATGAGCCAGAAAAAAGGTATTTACTTAACAACCATACAAAACCAAAGGAGCCTCCCAAAGCCAAATCCATACTTATACTAAACAAAACCAAATACAGCATAGTGTGTATGATACTATATAGTGGAATGTAGGTGTTACTTTATTCAGCTCCAGTTTAGTTTTTTGTTTGGAAATGTAAGCATTTGGACTGATTTAATTCCATCTTGTCAGACTGAGCCAAAGCAGCTGTCTGAGGCATGAGTTTTGAACTGCATTCAACCCTGTTAAAATGAAGGTACTATTTTCCATATCTCATGTTGCAGAATGCACTGTAAAGTAGTTGGCAGCTTTGAGCTTTGATTTTCAGAAGGTAAAGCCCCAGTGAGGATGAAAAATTGCTTTTTGCACAGTGAATTGTTACTATGTCGTTGATGGGTGTGGTCTCTCACTCAAATGAGATAAATTTCCAGCTAAAACCTAAACCCTTCCATTAGTCAATTAGCCATAATGAAAACCTCTAATTTGGTATCTGAAACTCAGCAGAAGTGAATGTAAGTAAGAAGACAGTGAAAGTAAACAGCAATATAACACTGTTTGATAGACCCTCTAAACCCTCTTAAGGCTGAGACCCATTCTCCAGCTGGATGATACTGCTGACCGCAACATACCCAGGCTTTGATAGCTGAGCTGTAATGGTGAAAGGTGAAGGAAGGACCCCAGCTTTCATTATCCTCACAGGAACAAAGGCCCTTTTTGCCACGTGCAATGCATTGTGACTCATTACAAAAAGATTCTGCATCAAAAGTCCTCTGGAGCACTTTTAAGTATTATGCATATCACTCAATTGTTATGCACTTAAAAATACGAAGTGGCTTTTGACACACTGCTACAGCACAAAATATCAGTTTGCCAATCAGTGCCCTCCTTATATTATGTCTAGACTGGTAACTTACATCCCAAAAAGGCAATCATATAGGGAATAAGGCAACCTATTATATATTCTATTATTATTACTATATATAGTACTATATATACTATTCTATATATAGTATATACTACATATATAGTACTGTGGCAGTAGCCATTACCTTAAAAATATCAGTATATTTATCCAATACTGACCACAGATTAACTTTTAGTACCTGTGAATATTTTTTTTAATATGACATAGCCCTTGGCCATTTTATAGAAGCTGGAAAAACTAAACAGCACCAGTGTTCTTTTTAACTGGCAGTCCTTCCGCTGCACACATTTCCTGCAGTTTGCCATTTACTGCCAGTCTGAATAATGTTCACTTCCATGACGAGTGAAGATAATGCATAAACCATGATGGTAGCTGCTGCTCTGTCTGAATAGAAGATCTATAGGCAGTGCAGGTATGAGAACTGTCAGTGTGATCCCACCGTGGGACTGAGTTTCAGGCATGCTAATGTGGCATTTGGGTTCAGAAGTGAATGTGACAGGAGATAATGGGAGTGGACAGAGGACAGGCAGAGCCCTTATTATCACTGTGATAACCTGCTCATCCTTATTCTCACCCATTTTACACAAGGTCAGTGTGAATTCAACCACAGTTCAGATCAATACAATCATTCTAAAGTCCTGATTTCAGTCAACAGATGGGGGTGAGGCAACTGTCAGCACAAGATTTTGGTAGCAGGCCATTTAAAAGAGGATATTTCAAAAGAGTGTTTTACATTAAAAAGCAAGCACATGATCAAAAAACAAAGCTAACCATGATTTTAGTTTTAATGGTTAAACCTCAGCTGTTGTAGATTGCTTTCTACTGTGTGTCGATGAACATTTTGTCCCACCATTAGTCTCGGATATAATGCACATAATTTTTATACTTTTAATTTGTACAACAGTAAACAAATAAAATACCTGAATGGAGAGTAAAGTGAACAATGCTTTAAAACAGGGGATGTATTCTGCTACATGTAAATAAATGTAAAAAAAAAATCATTTAAATGCCATTCAAATATATTGATTGATAACTTACAGGTTTTCTTTTAATCTATACTGAAGATTACAGGGGTGTCCAATTCTAGTCCTTGAGGGCCGGTATCCTGTATGTTTTAAGTATTTCCCTATTCCAAAACACTTGATGGTCATTACCAGGCTTCTGCAGAGCTTGATGACAGGCTTATCACTTGAATCTGGTGTGTTTGGAAAATGGATACATCTAAAACATGCAGGGTACCGGACGTCAGGGACCAGGATTGGACACTGCTGATCTATACCAATAGGTCCTTTGGGGTACTGAATATATTATTATGTGTAAACTCATCTTTTCATTGAAGTTTACAAGGAAATTAACATTTTAAAATTGTGCCACAATTTTATAAAAGTAATGGTACGTGTTGCTTTCTCTCACTGTTCTGAAATGAGTGAGGTTTTGTTGAGTATCTAACATCACATCACACTGACCATGTCAAGCACAGCTGATAAATGAACAGCATTAAGACCTCTGTCACACTGAAACTTGTATTGATCATGGTTCTGCGTGCGATCTCCAGCCTTCTAACGTCCCTCCACCTCCCTGCTTCTGCTCAGCCCATTGGCACATTAATCCCAATCTGAGATAGTTGCCGTAACATAGATTGCATTAGTGGCTGAGTGATCAAATTAGGCGTCAGCACGCTTACCCGCCTCCGCAATCAGTGGCACTTTCCGATGGAGACAACTACACGCTTACAATCAATTTGCTACCCTAATCTAACTGAGTAGCTCACACACAGCTCTGTGTCCCGTTTTATTTCCTGCACACTTGGTGACATGAAAAACAATCACTCACACATACACACATCCAGAGGCGCATACACACGCCTACATAGAGTAACTAATGCTTGTACACACATATATAAACCATTTTCCCCAACATTCACATCTATACACACCCCCACATGGACATGCTTCACTACATCCACAAATAAACAAATTCTCCTGCCCCCTCGCCCGGGAGCTAACTGCATTCATGCTAGGAGTTGGTAAAGATGTAGAGCAGAAAGCAGGAGGAAATGATGTTGACACAGTCTCTTAATCAACACCATTCATCTCCCAAGCATACCTTTAACAGCTCCACAAACAGGTGAGAAGAAAGTAGAACTCCACAGAGGCACCTGCAGGGATAACATGACTAACTTGTTCGTAGTGAAAAATAAGTTCACTGAATAACAAGGCCTTAAAAAAAAAAAACAAAAAAAAAAAACAGATGTGTTCAAATATTTTACACCCTGCATACATTCCAACAGGTAACTGAAACTATGGCGACACATTACAACACCATTTCTGTTATGATTTGAGTCTTAAACCTATTATATGATTTAAAAAAAAAAAAAAAAAATCCAAAATCAGTAATTGAATCCTTGAGCTTCACATTCTCCTTATGACAAATCAATTAAAAGTGATTTTATCTTTTATAAAGTCAAAAATGTGTCAACTCTCAGGCTGCAATGACTAATTTTCCAAATATAGGCATTAGAAATATTTTTTTCCAGCAAAAACGTCAAACCCTCACTAGTTTCCCTTCATAAAATAAAGATCCATTCATGAGTTTGTCTAATATGTGAGCGAAATTTTAAATGCATATCAAATCCATCTTTTTGATTCTTTTTTTTTTACTTTTCAAAATCAATCTTAAAGAAAAAATTTTAAATGAGTCCTATGACAGCTTTTTACATGTTCATGCAGTGCAAACTCTGTATTACTTTAATCTTTGATCATTAATCAGAGCAAATATCCAAGTACATACGTAGATCTCCAACATTCATCCCACAGGGAGAGAATAAACAGAATCAATATTTGCGCCCATGAAGCATTTCTTCAGGCTTCACAGTGCAAACCACTGATGTCTCATCTCATTTAATGAGGGATTGCTCACCAGGCATCTTTAACGCATACAAAGATTGTTCCCACTGCAGCTCCAGGCAGAGGCTAGTTAAAATGTGACATACGGTAACTATGCAGTCTATAGGGAGACACAGTAAGAGGCTGATAGGATTACACTATTTTCACACATGTAGAGAATACACCAGATACATGTAGAGAGTGGACATTCTGAAAGTATCTTATTATGCAACACTTATTTTTAACTTCACTGTCACTTAATGTTAATCAGATGAAGCAGATTTAGCTTTGCCTTCTGTTAGAAATTAACTATTTGGAATTGGAAATATGAAAACTATCAACAAAATCTGTGGACTAATTCAGACACTGAGCTTTAGCTGCAGAACCAATGGTGTCAAAATGATAGGATGCACATTAAGCATAGCAATACTAGCACATACTGACTGCTGATGCACAATTTAACCGGCAAGTTCAGCTGTAAACACACATTTTCATGCAAGTTGAGTCAAATGTGATCACACCAACCAGCCTCTCCCTAGCTGCTGAAAATGAAATGAGTTTCAGTAACTGGTTTCTTGAGTACTTGGCAGTGTATACACATTTCTTAAAGATCAAATCCAAAGTGAAACATGGGCTACTTGGCTGAGGTACGTGTGGAGTTGGCAGGTTCTCTCGGCGTCTGTGTTTCCTCCTGAGCTGAAAAAGGTGTAAGTTAGGTAACTGGAAAGTCTAAATTACCAGTGGGTGTGAATATGATCTGTTTGTCCAAATGTGCGTACACTGTGTGACTGACTAGTTTCCAGGACCGGATGCATCCAGTCTCACTTGTGGCAGCCCACACCTTCATGTTTAGCACTGTAGCGTTCCCTTATGCAGAATATTTCCTTATTCATCACACTTTGCCCGCAGTTATTCTGTCACTCAAACAGTATTCTCACAGTGGGAGCCTCTTATAATTTTGTTTTGCTCAATTCATTTTTTTTTTTTTTTTTACTATAAACTAATGTAGATGAGGGAAGCTAGTGGCGGCTCTACCTAAAACTTTCTGCAGGTGTTTCGGAACAAATCAATTTTAATGAGAATATGTTGGTAAGATGTGGCTGTGCAAAGTTTTTTTTAAAAAGTTCTAAGTCACCCTTGAGTATACCAAATGTGACACATGAGAACGCTTCTCCAGATGTTTTCTTTTGACTTTCCAAAGATGATTTGATTACATTTGTGTGAAGTTCAATCAGAGGGAGTAGTAAAAACAAACAAACAAAAAAAAACAAGAATGAACACTGAGTTTATTTGCGAAATTGGGTTTTTGTATTTTGTATTAACTTGTGGGGAGATTACAGTAAATAAACCAAACAACAGGTGTTGTGAAGTTTGGGCATCCTGCAATCATCATGATTCTAATGTAGTTTATTTTGTAACATGAGCGCTGATCATAACTGCTTATGAGACATACACCTGTGCATAACAAAACTAACTATATTCATGTGATGTGCACCTGACAGAGATGACATTTCTGCCTCTGGATATGAATATGTTAAACACAGTAGTAGGTCATAATGTTGTTCTATAGCAGATGCATACAGAAGGGTTTGAATGAATGATCAATAATGATGTTCAACAATAATTTTCAGATAAACCAGAAAAAAACTGAATTTAAACCAACTTAAAGGATTAGCATTAGGAAGGGTTGCACACATTTATAAGGGAACTCAAGCAAACAAATGCAAGAAACAGACTAAACACTTAATTAAAAGATACTATAATGGTCTGATCTCTCAAGCATAAAGACTCTTCAACATTGGTTTCCAACGATGGCCCGCGCTGAGTTCATTTAAAGCTAAAATTACTGCTGCACAATGAATTGCTAACCCACTGAAGAAATCAATAATACTTAGATAGCAGTAGGTTTCAGGTCATGTGTGCAGCAGCAAGACTAGAATTTTGGAAACCAATCTACCAGAGATGTCCAAGGCCACAAAATGGGTCAGATAAATTAAAAAAAAATACCATAATGAGTGAAAAAAACAAAACAAAAAAAACCTCATCTTCAACTGCTACTTCAAGTTTACAAGTGTATACTTTTGCAATGTATCTAACTAGGGGATCTTTTTTAATATCCCTTTGTTTTATTTTGTTGTGATTTCCTTGAGGATTTCAATTAATCACACTGAAAGCATGATGACATTTACTTTCTTATAAAGGTTACAAGACTGGACCACAAGCTCAAAAGTAAAATGGATTGGGAAGCCATCTGGGACATAGAGAGGCAGAACACAGCGACAGGAAAGGTATTTGACAATTACTTTCACATACAACCACACAGCATCTATTAAGGCTTTCCTCTGATGCTCTTTTATTGCTTTTAAGATGCCAGAGGAAAGCAGCAAGTGGGCATCAGTACTGGCTCTGATGAAAGGGCCATGGCCCTGATAAGGACAAAACAGATGATACAATGGAAGGCAATGTCTTGTACAATAATAACAACAACTATTATACTGTATTATTACTTAAAATATGATGCCAATAATTTCCCATTCAGTTTGGAATGTATGTTGTGGACACCTGCCTGGATCCTCTGCTCAAAGTCTGTTTTTCAAAATATATAATAGTCTGCGAAAGACACTGTGAACAGATTTGTGTAAAGAGTATTTGATTTTTAATATACATTTGACAATCCAATCAGTGGTTATTTGAATAAAAACAGCTATTCGGCCAGTATGGTTAATTAAGAGTGGCGCCTCCTGGTGAATAGATTGAAAACTGAATTAAATGTTAGTAGCAGCACTTTGTTACAGTCAGACTAATACCAACAACAATAAAGCACATTTTCAAAAGTAACTAAGAACCGCAACAGTATTATTAAGTACTCATGTCAGTACTCGGTATCTGCAAGTAATGAAATGTAAGTACTTGTACTCATTCTCGGTCTGGGAAAAAAAGTGGTATCAGTGCATCCCTACATGGAATGCCTAAAAGCACAGTTTTTGGCAGTTTAATGCCATAGCTATTGTTGCAAGAACTTAAGTAATTTTGGTTATTATCAGCTAGATATCAGCTCTGAAATTAAACTCTTATGACCTATTTTCATTGTTATCATTATATTTGTCTAAATAAATGTACCTTTAGTTGTACCAGGCATTAAAATACATTGAAGAAAACAAGGGGTGATCTAATATTTTTTTCACGCAACTGTTAACAAAGATAGAGGACACTTTAAATCAGCAAGCCAAATATCATTGACATTTACTGTGTTGTTGTTCATTCATTCAGTCATCATCAGAACGCGCTTTATCCTCACTAGTGTTGCTGGAGCCTATTCCAGCTTATGTGTTGTTGTGTAAATTATATTTACTGTCTGACTGTGTATTTTGCTTATTTTCACAGAAAAATCATCTATGCATCTGCTCACTACCTGAACTGAATAGTAAACCCTTGAGAGTAGCTTTAGAATCTTGAATGCGCATAAGATCTTTAATGTTTGAAATAAAACGACCTTCACAAGTGAACTTTTGTCATATGTACGTATATATTTATATATTTTCATATATAGCTATATATCTACAATACACCTAACTAAATTTATGTATCTTTATAAAGCGCTCAGTAATCTGGAAAAAGAAATACATTAAAAATAATACAACACCATATATACGTCTGAATACAGATATGGTAAATGCTTTATGACAATGGTCATTATGCAATATTTTCACCACTTTTTCAGACAGACATAAGTGCATAAAAAGAAGCATGAACCACACTATCAGTGTTGAGGGAGCATCATTTACACAGCATCCAGCACAGCGTTACCAGAATAGTACCACTTCTGCAGCATAAACACAGCATGCCCCGTCTCCTTCCATATACTCCTTTGGCCTGGTTTGGGTGAAGAAGTGCCCAAAGGCCAGTGCATGTCTGGCTATTTTACATAAGCCCAGCATCTTAGTGTGCATCCACTGGAAAACAAACTCACAAACACATGGAGGAAGATGTACGCAGCATGACATAAGCTTTAAAATCATGAGACAGAAAAGGCTAAATCTGTAATACATTTTAGGAAATGTCAACAGCTGATCTGTTTAGACACCTCTGCTCCTGTTTCTCTCCTATATCTGCACAGCCAGAGGGTTGTGGATTAGTTGCCATATGTTCCACCTGAAGGGGTCTTTTTCAGTAATCTGGAATGTGTTTAATATTTGTTCACCCACAGTGGCAAGACCATGTGTCCTTTTCACTCCAGAACAGCCATGGAGCGTGATGGAGGCAGCAGATCCCTTTGACCTGGAGGTCTGGGTTATATCTGAGATGGAGATTAAGGTTTGACCATCAATTGTGGACAAATATAGGGACCTTTGATTGAAGTGAAGGTGGAGCTGACTTGAGGAGGGTTGAAAATACAATTCACCGGTGAGCCAGGTTTCATCCTCTCCTCACCCTTAGGGCTGTGTTAGATGATGGGATGACATTGGACTGCTCATACATGAACAAGAGTCCTTCTGTAAGGCAGGCATGAATTGAACTGAGTCTAAGGATTAAATATAGCAAACAGCTAGCATCTCATCCATTCCTCATTCAATTAATGAAATTTACCTGAAAAAAATGATAATGTGGCAAAATAAACACATACTCAACTTGATCATCAGTGGACAAAGGTGATAGATATCATAATTATCAATACATTTCTTTAATATCATTGTTTTTCTCATAGAGCAAAGGTTTTTCTATGATCACCTGTCAGAAATAGCTTTACTTCTAATGTTCATATAGTATGCGCATCAACATCAAGTTAAGTGACAATCTGAAATTATACACACAGCTCACAAGTACTCATTCTCTGCATGCAACTGGCAATTATCATAAATGCCAGGCCTTTTGAGGTTTTCATCTTAAAATAAAGAGGGATATAAACTCAGGACAGGCTGAAATACTCAAGGTTTTCCAGCTGATTACACATATAGCTGCAAAGGACTTCTCCAATCCACACAGAGTGGAGAGTCAAAGTACACCTTTCACCTTGAATATTGGTTCAGAAAGAGTTTGCATAGTTCTGTGTAGTGTGTCATAGCTACAAACTAAGAATTACAGTTCCAAGTCAGCTCTACCAATATGGCTCCTCTTACTGTCATCCAGCAGACTAACAGTGTAGACCTCATACATGATAAAAAAAAATAAATAAATTAAAAAAAAAACAGACCAGGCACAATTACTTTTTGGAAACACAGTTGGATATTCAGCTTCCTTCAGAAAAGATGCCACTAGTGATGCTCTTTTGTGTCTCCTCACTCTGCCCTTTGAGACGTCCACAGAGAAGTCTGCACATTTCCAACCTGAGTTTACTGTATTAAGGACCTCCTACAAGGATGATGATACTGAGATAGGCCTAATCTTCACAAACCCACTCTTCCACAGACTGCTGCATCAAACAGACAATTTAAACTGAGCCCAAAGTTCCTACAGTGAATTGGTTCTTAAAGGCCATGAACTTCTGTTAAAAGGCCAAGATGTCTTTGCCGACTTAGCTGGATGTAATAAGCTGAAATCAAGTCAATAAACCTCACACAGCTATCTGATGAACAAGGTACTCGACACACACAAAAGGGATTTTGTGCGTGCATGTGTGTGTGTGTGTGTGTGTGTGTGTGTGTGTGCGTGTGCGTTGCGTGTGCATGTGCTTCCAAAAAAGAGATTGCCCCTCCAGATGGGTGATAACCAGATACCATGTGGATGTAGAGAGCTTCTGAAGCCCAACCTCCACACTTAACACTCTTAAGCCCTTGCAATTACAATCATGGTGAAGACAGACCCTGACACACACTGAGGCTTTCTTTCTTTAGACAGGGACAGTACACAACATACATTAGCCTTAAAAAGGAGAGATGTAACTAGGTTGTAGCATTTTTGCTAATTTCCACCTCTAAGGTTGTGGACGGATTTTGATGAAATCATTTGTTGGCAATGGCACAAGGAAGAAATGATTAACTTTTGGGGGTGATCCGGAAGAAATTCTGGATTCTGATCGCTTTGAAATTTTCATTAACATTGGGGTCAATGGGGCCAAAAAAATTGTTTCTCAGCATCTCGGTTAA
>JAPSES010000211.1:11801184-11818207 GCA_029822895.1 Maxillicosta whitleyi | reverse complement strand
TGGGGTCAAAAAAAAAAATATATATATATATATATATATATATATATGATATTCACCTTGTGAGCCTCTATTTCTTCCACTGACTCAATTGCCTAATAAAAAGTAACACAGAAAAACAGACCATTAGTATCATTAAAACAAATATGAATAAATTACACTGTAATTGTTAAAGTTTTATCGCAATCTTTTGTCATTAAAAGTGCTTCTTTTAAGATTTCTCTCATGAGAGAAACATTTAGAAGCTTCAAAAATGTCATTATTCACCTTAATCCAAGCCTCAGATATAGTTTTCTGGAATCGCACCGCTGTCTTAATACCATCTAACGTCAGGGTAACGCTGTCCTGTCTTCCAGTTGCTGGTGAGTTTGTGGATCTGTAGACATTATACTGTAAGAAATACCCAAAGCAAAAGCCTGTTTGATGTAGTGTGAGTGAACTGGACTGTGTTGTCTTACACTGTCTTCCCTTTGCTCATGATGCGACTCTGGGAGGCCTGAAGCCCTGGGGGGAGAACACAGAGCTCCAGCTCCAGCTTCTTACGAAGACTAGACACCACCTATACCAGAGAAACGGGAAAAAAAAGATACAACGCATTTAAGGATTTCTAAACAAAAAGAAGACCGAGGTGTTGTTTGAATCCAAAATGCTGTAGAGCTCTGACCTCATATGCATCAGAGGCTGAGACGGAGTGCAGGATGAACTTGACCACCACAGGCAGGTCCTCCAACTGGACGGCAGCTAATGTGGACATGACGGCGGAACGAACCTGAGGCAGCACACAGCACCAGGAGTTAACGTCACAACAGGTTCTACCGGCACTTTGATCATTCCTGGGAGAATCCCCTGATGTTAACTGGTGTGTTTTTAACTCCTTTGTGAATAAATGAATTAATGTGTTATTTCAGACGTAAAAAACACTATTCTATTTTCTATATTCTATAGTCTTTATATGTATATTTATTCTACTTTCTATATTCTATAGTTTTTATATGTGTATTTATTCTATTTTCTTTAGTTTTTGTGTATTATTCTATTTTCTATATTCTATAGTTTTTATGATTATTATTCTATTTTCTATAGTTTTTACATGTGTATTTATTCTATTTTCTACAGATTTTGTGTATTATTCTATTTTCTATATTCTATAGTTTTTATATGTTTATTATTCTATTTTCTATAGTTTTAATATGTATATTTATTCTACTTTCTATATTCTATAGTTTTCATATAAGTATTTATTATATCTTGTATATATTATCCTGTTTATACAGACTGTTTGTATTTATTGCTGCCGCCTGCTGAGCCAACGGCATCGACATTTCATTTTTTATGTAAAATCTGAAATGGCAATAAAGTCTGTTTAAGTTAATGTAATTTTTTTTGTCCCTGAGACCCAAAAAAAAAAAAAACCTACTGATATTCAAAGTTTTTGGTTCCCATATCACAAAAAAAAAACAAAAAAAACAATCATCTCTTTATACCTAAATACTTGTATGCTATGTATGTATTTATGTATGTTTCATATAATGCAGTTTTTCTTGTTTGTTTCAATGTTTCTGTGGAGCAATATATAATGTGGGTTATGAAATGATTTGATTTAAATTTCAACTTCAAAAAGAGCATGTGTAGTACCTCGGCCAGTATGGAGGAGCTGAGGTTCAGACTGGAGAGGACGTCCAGGATTGGGACGGTCAACTGAGTGTTCTGTTGAAGTAAAGAGCTGAAGAGAACACGTGTAAAAACAGTAAAATGGAGAATCTGAACTCTGATCCGCATGTAACTGCAGATAATGATAAAGAGTGGAGATTTACTGGACGTACTTGAGCTCCTGGGCGATGTCATTGTGCTGGGAGTCTTCCAGTATCTCTGGTAAACTGGTGATTATGTCACGCTGAACATCTACTGGTGCCACAGACACCAGTTCAATGAGCTTAGCTGCCAACTCCTAAAAATGTCAAGAATGGTAGGAATTAATAAGCACTTTCCCGTGTAAAAGTTACCACAGATAATGCAACACATCATTAAACACATAACCAGCTTTAATATCTTCAGAGCTTTAACTACTACCTGTGCAACAAAACCCATCATCTCAGGAATGATTACCTTGCTGTCTACAATCCTGTCCAGCCATTTGAGCTGGTTAATTATTATGCGAGGGATGCTAAGTCCTCCATCGCTGGTTCTAAGAGGAATAGAGTGCAGTCATGTTTAGAAAAACTTAAGCAATGAAAAGAAATTCACACACAAACAAAAAGAAAACACCCACTACACATACTCACCCGTCGAGCATAAATTCAGGTAGTTTCTCAAGCAAGGTGTTAATGATCAAAGTCTGCAAAGTAGAGAAAAGAAACAGACAAATGAAGCTCTGAGGTGCAGATATAGGAGACTATGGATTTCTGTCAACAGAGAGAGTCGCTGTGTTTGATTTGCTGTATGTAGGATGTTTCATGCAGACATTTCTACCTGCAGCATCTCAATCCCCAACAGCATACGCAGCAGACTTTCCTGAAATGAGCTGGAACAACTATAACACAAGTTGTAGTTATGTTACGACATGCAGGTCTCCTGACATGAGCTTAGCGTTCACTACAAATTGAAGTGAACTTGGATTCAATGTTACCTGGAGTCTCCATCAGACAGTCGTGGAACACATGGAAGGAGGCTGTTCCTAAACCTATCAGCATCCTCAATATGAGACTCTAATCCAGCAATGAATTCCTGTACAATCTGAACAAACAAACAAGTTTGAGTCACACAATGTCATATGTTTTTTTATATTTTTTTATTTTCTACTTGGTTGGTGTTCTGTGTATACTCACACCAGGGTATCTGGGGCTCTTCTGAAGTTGTTTCTGTACCCTTTTTTGGAAAATTACTTGGTCAACAGCTGGAACAGGAAATATCAGATGATGAATACATGATACCATTCATTAATCTGGTTAATTTTTAAAAAGGAGATTAAATATCATTACCGATCTCATTAGGTGTGCCACCATGTTTCAAGGTGACACCTGCTACTCGAAGAAAGATGCCAAAAACACTTTCATTTGTCTCTTCTGGAGCAGCTTCCTTTGGCTGGCGACTACTACTACGACTCTTCTTTGCTTCTATAAGGAGACAACGATAACACATTTATCATAAAGCATATTTCTTGAAAATCTACATCACTAAAAGAAGTCTGATCGAGCCATTATATTTTAGGTATGCTTTTGTGTTCAGTTGTTGCCCATTATGTTACTGTCATACTACAATTTGGCAGAAATTGAAAAATATGATTTGATGAATTCAGAACATTTTAATCTGTTGGAAAGCACGATGGCAGACTTCACCGGAGAAACTTTTACTGACACACCGTTATGATGGTTGGTCCTATTACTGGGTATTATTTAGTTCAATAATTTTGCATATTTTTTGTGTGACATATTTGACTTTTAAGAATACACACTATTCAAGCACAGAGACTCTAGCATGTGAAACAATATTGTATAATTTATGTTTATCATTTGTTTTTAAGTGATAAAGGCTTTTTAGACTATTAATGTTTATGAGTGACAAATACGTGCTAATAGATTAATTGAAAACAGAAATCTCATGTTTGTATCAAAATGTTTGAAGGGATTTTAAAGTGTCAAATACAAAATTAAAGTATGGTCTCAACATAGATTGAAATGAATACAATATTTTTGTCAAGAGTACACGTCTAAAACAAACCACGTTTTAACACTGACATTAGTACATGTTATTTTCTTTTTTCGTTATAAATATGTAGCTCCTTTTGCAAAAAAAAGTTGAGTAAAATAAATTATAGTGACAGAAAAGTCACCGTATGACAGGATCGACGTGTAATTTCCACTCAAGTAACTTACTACTTGTCGTAGTTGTAGTTCCTTCTCCTTTATCCACAGACGAGCGTCGTTTTTTGCGCATCATCTATGGAAAAATAAACGTCATTAGATTTATAAAAGCTAAAATTAACATTCTGTAGACGAAGCAAGAAAAGCAGCTTAACTAAGTAATCACTAACGAGTCAAAAACAACACCCACTGTGTTAATCTGATGAAAATATATCCTGTGCAGTAATTCAAGGTTGTGTATGCTAAGTTATAATTAGCTTAAGTTTTTGGCTGTCAAAACGTTAAAAAAAAAAAGGTGATAAAAATGAAACACTGTTAATTTCCTAGCTTGTCCAGAGTCTGATGTTACTAAACAAAATTCCGCGCCAATGTCCTGAACACGTGATCAGCTGATGCCAGGGATCGTTTTCATTTTCATGTTCAAGAAGTTTAACGGTGGACGAATAAACATGTCCAAAGGTTTGACAAACCAATGGCGGTGGCAATAATTTGGTTGAATATGTCGGAGAAGAATCAAATAATTAAACTTTATATTTGTTATACAATGTTTTGTGAATAACACTCTATCTCGAAATCTCTGGAACAGCGTTAAAAAGCTGTGCGGTAGTCATTACTTTGACAGTTTCTTATTCTCTCAGCTTGACGTTCCCTGTTTTATGTTGCTCTTGCTCTTATCGGGCGGGGTTGGCTCAACCTTCAATTGGTTTATACAAGAAGGGTGTTTCCGGTGTATAGCGGTAAATTAAACAAGTGTACCCACACAGCTTTTATACGTGCGCATAACTCCAAAGAATATACAATGGAGTAAGAAAAATACTGCATATTTCGTTGTCTTCGTCTTTTATCCTCTTCTATATACGGGAACTTAAAAATTGAGAAATCGTTTAATCAAAACTTAAGGAATTGGAGGCATTTTAAATTAGTCTTGATCTAAACGGAATATTATTGGGAATTGCATGAATTCTCTATAAAACAAACTCTGAATTATTATCCACATAGTATTCACTTAATCAATTCATGGTTTGGGGTTTAACATAATCTATCATTTTTTTATATCTTCTATTTATTTCTAAATTAACTGATCACATCATTTTTATTAAAATACACCAAGGGGCAACTCCCATTTTTATGTGAGCTGCCAGTTTACCTTTCTGTGTACTTGATTATCATAACCTTTCATTTACATCCTTGTATGTTTTATCATCTTGTATTTTTTTTATACCACCTTTTTTTTGACAAGTGCTCTGTAAATAAAGATTATAACACTTCAATCACTTCATCTCAAAGGCTGCCAGAAACTGAAAGCATATATTGATATAAAATGTCTGACAATTATTAAACTACTAATCATATCAATACTTCAATACTTAAATATAGGAAAATAACAGATTTCCGCTAAAAAAATAAAATAAAATAAAATAAAAAAAGAAGAAGAAGCAAAATACAAAGGATGATATAATAATTAAAGGTTGATAAGTCACTTAGGAAAAGTTAAGAGTAGAAGAAGAATCCATGTCCCAACAAAAATATTTTTAAGTACCAATAGAACCGCAACAAAACCCTTTCAGCGACTCCACCCCGGGTTCTGCGGGGCGTGAACACTCTTGTCCCTGAACACATCTCTGAGTGCCGTGTTAAACTCTGCTCGTGCAGACCGGAGGCGGCAGAGGATTGCGTATCAGTTTGACTTTGAACACATCCCTTCTCTGAACGAAGCGCTTCACAATGGCTTCCAAGTTCTACAACCTCACGGCCCGACTCCTAAACGGAGAGGTCTTTAACTTCTCGTCGCTGCAGGGTAAAGTGGTCCTTATTGAAAATGTGGCGTCCCTCTGAGGTACGACCACCAGGGATTACACCCAAATGAACGAGCTCCACGAGCGCTACGGCAGCAAGGGGCTCGTGATCCTGGGAGTTCCCTGCAACCAGTTCGGCCACCAGGTAAAATAATATTAACTCTATTAGTATGGCTTTTGTGCTTTATATTGTGTTTTAAAGCTACTTATTCTTTAATTTCCCTGAAAACAACCCAAATGACTTGAACTGTACTTTGACCTGTTGTTGTAAAGTAACTGTAAATCTGTCATTATATCAGCTCACATGAAGGGGGTTTGTTTTGTGTGTGTGTGTGTGTGTGTGTGTTGGAAAGCATGATGCTAGACTTCACTGGAAAAGCATTTACTTACACACTGTTATCAAGTATTATTATGGTCACATGAGTTTATATATTTTTAGTTTAACTTTAAAGAATACACACTAGTTAGTTCCCTACAACCAGTTTGGCCACCAGGTAAATGAATAACACCATTACCAATATCAGAATGACTTTTACTACATTTTAATCCTATTCATCATTTAATTTCCAGAAAACAATCCACTGATTTCAACAGTGCTTTGTTTGTGTGAAGTAACATTGTAAACCTGTAAAAGTCATTTGCATGAACTCACATGAAGGGTTTTGTTAGAATTTGATTTCTGCTGAATTCATTCCTGCTACTTTAAATGTTATTTTGTATAATAATCACTAACAAAATGTTTTTCAGAGAATCTAGCTATGCCCAAATCTGAAAAAGGAAGTATTTTCTTTCTCTTAAGTTGCTTCAGCTGTTTCGACGTTGAATGGTTACTTTCAATAAACAGGAAATTGCGATTTTGGCAGTGTTACTCAGTTATGCATGGTTACACATAAGGGCCAGACATTCTTAACCCTTAAAGACCCAAAAGAACCTACTGAGATAAAATCAGAACTTTTGAACCATTACTTCTGCCAATACAATGAAATAATTCAGGTAAAATGCAGTTTGTCAGCTTTTCTGCGGTGTTGGATTTTTAATGGCTTGCCCTAGTCTTTGGTGAACATAGAAACACGGTTCTCCTCCGCCATTGGTTCATGTAACCTAGTTTGACAAGTGACAGTGGTTAGAGATGCTTGTTTTTATGTAGAATTAATGTTATATTTTGCATCCTTTTAATTTTCCGTATTCTGAGCTTGTCTACAAATATACAAACTATGACCTGTCATCATCATCATCTGTTATACAAATGTCAACCTGCTAACTCAGACCAGAATTACCAGTTATCACCTACTGCATATATCTGTCTGTAAATTATCTAACTCACACAGACCCTGTTTTTTTTTTTTGTTTTTTTTGGTACCTTTAAGAAAGTAAACATATCGTCTTCAAACTGTCTTTCTGGAGCTGGATAATGCCCAATTTTCCCTGATAGCATTTTTGTGCTGGAGAACTTTGTTTATCCACCACACCTCTCTATAACAAAGTCTGCATGTTAGTAGATCTCCATTAAAAACATGATATCTACAGGACTAATCTGCAAATGTAATAATTGTTAATAATTGACAGAAACTATAGTGGCCTTAATGACTTTTGAACTTAGCATACTTGTTCAGCTTTTGTCTTTGGTAACCGTAGCAACCAACTTCCATAGACACTAAGTAGAGATGGCGCATTAGTAGCCTATATCCAAATAAAATATGTTGTAGTTACTTTTGACATCTCAAAAAAAAAAAATTGAGTTCTTATGGGGTGTTTCAAACAGATTCCTAGTTCTCTTGTGCTTCCCTGCAACGTAACTTCTAAAGTATTAATTTCTAAGATGAGCGGTAAACCAAAGATTTCTTCTAGTTACAAATTCCATTTACTTATCCAATATGAAGATGCAGAACAGTAGATTAATTTACTGCAGAACTTAATATACTTATAATATCTTCTTCACCTACAGGAGAACTGCAAGAATGAAGAAATCCTCATGTCCTTGAAGTACATCCGTCCTGGAAATGGCTTCGAACCAAAGTTTCAGCTGCTGGAGAAAGTGGATGTGAATGGAAAAGAGGCCCACCCTCTGTTTTCCTTCCTGAGGGAAAAGCTCCCCTTTCCCAGTGACGAGCCGTCCGCCTTGATGACCGATCCCAAGTTGATCATCTGGAGCCCGGTGTCTAGGAACGACGTGGCCTGGAACTTCGAGAAGTTCCTGGTCGGACCGGACGGAATGCCGTTCAAGCGTTACAGCAGGAGGTTCCTCACCAGCGACATCGAAGGAGACATCAAGAAGCTCCTCAGTCAGGCTCAATAATGACCCGTCCTCCAAAACATATCCGTCCTGCTGCGTCCACCTGCACCACTCTGTCAAACACTGGTCAGGCGTTGAGCTTCTGTAGATGTTGAACACTGTCTGGAACCACCTGTGCTCTCCTGTATACAATGACTGCGTTCTGCCGTTTTACTTAATGACGACATCCTCTCAAACCAACTAGTTGTGAGGAGGATGACAGATGAAATGTAAAAGGCAGAAGTTTACAGTTTCATTGGATGCATGTGAAGCACGGATGTGGTTTCATGTGTCAAGAGGACCAATAAATGTTTGTTTTTTTTTTTAACTTTAACTGCCTCTTTTCTTTCTTTTAATACACATAATCAAACATTTTTTATAAAGTCTTATATTTGTTCAATCACTACCATCTAAGACCCAGGAAAATGCAAGTAAAGTAAAAGCATTAAATAACTGCCGACATCATGGAAACACCGTAATGTCAGAGTGTTTTCAGACACAGTTCCTTTTTTTTTTTTTTTTTTTAAGTAAAGCTGTGAAACAAAAATGCATTGCTGGGCCTCAAGACTCCAAGGATCCTCTTAAACTAGTCTAAATATAAACCTTGTTTGAAAATCCTGTTATTTATCTATTGTATGTACTTTGTAAATAACAACTTTATGGTCAATGAAAGATAAAATGTCCAAACAGCCATAATCCATTCATAGTCTACAGAGCAGGTGTCCTTTTGACCTGTGCTTTTTCAGTGCTAACGCCTGATAACAGATCAGTTGATTTCGTAACCAGTCAGCATCTGAAAGCCATATAATTAAGGTTGTACCACATCTGTACTATATATCAAGAGATACTGTATTTCACAACCACTGAAGCAAAGCCAGCTATCATCAGACGATGACAGCTTTAGTGTTGACGTCATTTCAGGTACACGCTGCTTCATCTATTTTTGGGTGTGGAATTAGTCCAAAACAAACCAGCTCATTTTGGCGTCCAGTCTTTATTGTAGTTTGATTCAAATATCTTTCAGTTAGAAACAACTCCTGTAGATATCGGCAATAAGATAAATACGAGGACAAGAATTTATACACCTGTTTAAAATAGCCATTATTTACATCTGTTCTGTTCCAACTGCCGTCATGATTTCAGGGGAAGAAAACGAGATTCAGTGCATTTAAAAGCAGAATTTTGTTTTCAACTTAGAATGAAGGATTACAGATATGATGTAAAGCTTTTCTATATAGGCATAAATTATTCTATTTTGGTAGTTCTCTATCACCAACATAATGGTGGCAGGACAAACTAGCAAACGGACACATGAATGCCGTACATATTAACATGCTGTTATGCAACACAGTGCAGAAATGATGCCACAGAATCAGATTCATTATGTAATAAATACCATCTGATTTCACAAGATCCTTGA
Source organism: Maxillicosta whitleyi (assembly GCA_029822895.1). Classification (NCBI taxonomy): domain Eukaryota; kingdom Metazoa; phylum Chordata; class Actinopteri; order Perciformes; family Neosebastidae; genus Maxillicosta; species Maxillicosta whitleyi. The sequence goes on along the minus strand of JAPSES010000211.1, from coordinate 11,808,862 downwards.
GACTGAAGTTTATAGATCATATCTTGTATACAGTCAGTACTACAAGTATTTCAGCTGTGCATACTGGGATAACATTTGATTTATGGACTTATGAGCTTGAAGAGTTTAACTGTGTGTGATTTCAATGCTGAGTAGTTGCTAAAGTCAATGGAAGGAACTTGATCCAAATGCCTGCATTCAGTGATAATGCTGTTAAGGTACTGCTGTCCTGCCCCCATCCAATCACATGAAGACTGTTCAGAATGAGTAGGAGCAAGTTCAAGTTTCATGAATAAAAGCACCACTTGTATACTAGTTTATTTTGCTTCACTCTGTGTGCTTTGAAGATATCAAATAACATAGCCATTTCAATACAGAGCTGCATTAATGTACAAGACTAATAAGGACAAGCCATTGCAGGTGAGTTAAGGGGTCCAATCAGGCAGCAAAATATGCTTAAAAGACACATTAAAATCATCTGGAAAAGTGATGGACCATAATCCATAATGGTCATGTCACACCATATAATTATATATTGTCTAAATACACCAGAAGTAGGTAGATAATGTATTCATGGAGAATTCAAAGTGCCACCTTTCTTTATCAGGTTGCAGGAATCACAAGGCCGCTTTCGCATCAGGATTTATAATTAAAAAACAATAATAAAAAAAAAAAAGGGGCAGAGGGGCAGCAGCATGGTAAGACTCTTCTCATAGTTTAGGGTCTGAGAGACCGCAGAGTCCATGCTGAGTGACAGAAAACTAAAAACAAAAGTAAAAAATAAAAATGTTAGAGAACAGGACCAAGGCTGTGAAACAGCTTCTGTCACAAGTTATGATGAGACATCCCCGCTGTGTTCCAATGCAACACAGAGGCAGCAGGACGGGCACCACAGCTAGTCTGCAACTGAAAAATCCCTGACAATAACAGACCCACACATGTCATGTTTTTCTGTGTGCACATCACACTGTTACTTATTTGCATTTACTTCAGCACAGCATCAATATCAGAGAGAAATCTAGGCACAATGCCAGTATCCTGCTTTTGTTCTAACAGTTGGTATGTATAAATATCTTGGAACGCTTTGGTTGAAACAACATTTGCATTTGGCTTATTTTAATATTTATGACTCATTTGTTTAGCTATGCTTTGTGGGCATTCAACATTCTGTTGATCCAGTGTGAGGATCTCTATCCATTTATGTTCCTCATAGTGCAGACAAAACTAAACAAATTAGAGAAGTGAGCAAGCCCGACGCTGCAGGGAGAAGTCTCTCAGGTCACTCTTCTGACAAGGCTGTGACTCTAGTTGACAGCAAATGAGACAAAAACCAAATAAAATACGGAGAAGGTGTTTTAATTATGTTAAGTCTGTGGAGTCCTCTGTCACTAAAGAAGCTTTGTGTGTGTGTCCAAGTGTCTCTATTTGCCATATGCACTCAAGTGTGTGTCGCCTGGCACGGGGCTGCTCAGTTAGTGTCCATGTGGTCATCTGCTGCTTCGGGGGCTCCTCCCAGTGAGGCTGAAGGTTGAGGTTTGGAGGGAGCGTCCCCATCTCTGCGCTGATAGAACAGCACATAGGCTGCTTTAGTCTGTACGAGAAGGACAAGGATAAGGTTACACCACAAAAAAAACAACAAAAACACCTGACACCAAGGACAGAAGGCCCATGAGGCTGAGGACTTCATGAAATCCAAGGTTCACCAACAAAAACGTGTTCAGTCACAGGGTCTATTTAGATTTAAATACATTCAAGAGTAAGGCTCACCACAATCTGGTCCTCCGAGGCAGATGAAACACTGCTGTCATCAAAGTAATACCATTTTCCATCCACTTTGTTCTTACCATAAGCAGTATCTGTTGGGTAAGAAAAGGCAGAGTTAGTGAAAAGACTGTGTTTGTTCAAGCAGAGACGTCAGTCTTATCGAGCAGGTCCCCTATGTATTCACAATGCAAACAAAACTGCTCAACAATAGTGAACAAGGCACTTTGTCATATTCAAATGCAACTGTTTACAGTGTCCATGGAGACACAATAGTTGTTTAGCAAACGATCTGCTGACACATATTGCAGACATGCCTGAAAAACAGTGTTTGCACAAAGGCTATAGTGTAATAAAATTAAAGCTGTTAATGGTACACTACTGTGGACCGACACCAGCTTGTTTTCCACTCAGCAACAGAGGGTGGAATTTAACGATTGAAAATGACAGAGGAATATGATAATAATAACTTACAGTGTCCTCCTCCCATTCCTCCATAGTGGTTTGACACTGCAATGAGGTCATATGTGTAGGGGCCGGCCTTGGGGTCACACACAAACTCAGACATGTTTAGATCCCTGAGGACAGAACAATAATCAGCAGGTTGTACAGTTTAAGTTATAACATATAAGATATACTTAAATTCCTAAAAAAGGTATAAATACAAACAAGACTCCTAGTCCAATGTTGTGCAGCTGAGTCTATGTTTAAGGCCGCTTTCATCAGCATGACTCAGCTTTTCCTGTAGCAGAACTTCAGTAATATTTTCTCTGCTTCCTGGTTTCTAGTAGATCAAGTTCCTCAATAGAAGCCACCGTGTGCTGCCCACACAAAGACTGTTAGGACACAATACTTTCAAGTAACTCTTTCAAAAACAGCAAGAAAAGGTTTACAGGGAGTAAAAAAAAAATACAAAAAAAAAAAACCCAAGGATGACTCATTCACAATTGAAAGGCTCCTTTGTCAGGACTTAACCAGACAGATAAGGAGGATTACAACATAAGCTTAACTTCCTTGAAACATGACGTTCCCCACAGACAATCCTCAATTTTTCAGAATTGCAATAAACTTTGCATTTCCTCATTGGGACACCGAGTAAGGTTTGTGAGGTTCAGAACACAGCTCCCTCTAGTGTTTGAGTCTCACATGTACTGTGGCATCCGAAAGCTCTTTGCAGACTTACCGTAAATGATTAAAAAAAAAAAGCTGAAAAAATGTACGTTAGGAGCTTGTTTTGTTTACAATGCTGTATAGTTTTGCATGTCATTCAACTGTATGATGATGTCACATGTTGTGCAATATTGACTGTTTTTCTTCAATATAACTCTTGGGTTTTCTGTTGAAGACTCCTGCTATTGTAATGTCTCAACTATAATTTGGGGAGTACACATCTGTACAAGTATATGTAAGTAAAATGAAAATGAAAAAAAAAAAATGTTTTAAGTAACTACATTTTTAAAACAGTAATAAGATAGTTACAGAGATGTTTAACTACAACAGTGAGTTTTTTTTCTCCTCCAGATCTGTCCTTACATACTTTGACAACAGTGCAAATAATAAATCCCGTCCCCTACCTGATGGGAAAGTCCACCACTGTGTCCAGTTTGTCCCTCCAACATCGATTGTAGGAGAAACGCTTTAGATGAACTACCAGAATCCGTGGCAGTGACCACAAGTCAAACTTCTTTGTGGCCTGTTGATGTTTCTTGCATGTGGGACAGTACCTGTGTAAAACAGGTGAGATGAGAACAGCAGTGGAAAACGCTGCCTGCCTGACACTGAATTAGGCTGAGGTGGTGAACCCTTACCATGGATCATGTTCCCCGAGTGTCTCCATGGTTGTAAAGAGTTCAATGCATTCCCTCAGCGCCACAGTGGCCTTCTTCTTCTGTGGCTGGAGCATGCTCTCGTGCTTCTCATAGGCCTACATACAAACAATATTTACTCATACTTAGACTGTTTACATATCCTGCCACGGGATGAAGTCCCAGGAATTCAAGAAGTTAGAGCTGGACTAAATATCATTCCACTGACCTCTGCTTCCTGTTCATCATAGCACTGTTTTTTAGAGTCAGTGTCCCAGTCGATCGCCACTGTGGAATGTGCTGTGAGGAGAGGAGATGGGAAGAGCTGTGTGAACACCAAGCGGCTTTAAAAAAAAAAAAAAAAAAGTAACAGACAAGTGTTTTTTCCACTTCACAGAGACTTACGGTTAAGTTTAAGGACATTTCCATCACAAGGCAGCGGGCTAATGTTGGCTGTTCCATAAGAGTTGACTATGCTGAAAGTGAAGAGCTTAGCTGGCGAAGAGCAAAGCTTGCCTGCTTCTCCTTTAGGACCATTTTCCAAGTCAGATGCCGTCTCCTCCTCCTCTTCAGACTGGCCATTCTCTGGCTCTGGACTCACCTGGTGGTCCATGGCCTCCTCCTCTCCTGAACACACAGAAAATCATGAAATCTTTACTTTAAATCAAAGTTTTCCTGGATAACATTGAAAGAAATATGTATTGTGAAGGGTAAAGGCATTCCATCTGATATCTTGCTACATATTTTCCCTTCACATTTCCTCTAATGACTTCACATTAGCCACTTACCATCATATAGCCCATTAGCTTCATTGCAGGTCCCTGAGTGGTTGCTGCCATTACTGGAGCTGGCGCTGCATGAGGCCCCGTCTGACAGGGGGCTGCCGCAGCCACCCAGGCTGGCGTTGAGACTAGATGTGGAACATTCAGGAGCCTGGCTGCAGCTGGCAAAGGTGGCAGAGGCTGATGCTCTGTTTTCGCTACTTGGGCTTGGGGAGGGTTTCACATAGCGTCTGCAACAGGAAACGGCGATAATGAATACATGGCAACAAAAATAAAAGAAACAGCGATAAATAAATTCAGTAAGTATCAAATTCACTACACAATAGACGGACTCGTCATCTCCTATTTAGGGAACACACAGGTGACCTCAAAATTGTTACAGGGCACAGCTTCCACTACAGGGTTTCTGCAGGAGTCAAAATTAAGAGCTTAAGGAATATAAAATCAAACTTACTACATGTTCCATCTCACTTCAGCTGAACTTCAATGATAATACCCATGTGAATAAATTTGCTGATGGCAGCTATTTCTTGGACTGGATACAATAGCTTTATGTTTTTACTAGTGCTTTGACCTGAGGAGAATACCAGGTCATATTAATACCCATACCTAAGGACTGAAGGTAGTAAATGTGTTGTTCCTGATTTCGCAGCATGGTACTCTGCTTCCAGTCACTCATCATGGACTACATTCAGTAAATGCACCGTTCCTGTTTTTAACTTCATTTCCCGTCATGCAGAATGGTACTGCACTTCCAGTCAACTGAGCAACACGATTGTATGGCTATTGAATTCCAAAATGACTATCCCAAAACATTGGTCCCATCATCTTGCCAAGATATTTAATGTGGAGATAGTCCACCTACTCAACTGTAGGTACCAAGTTAAAGATGTCCATTTCAGAACTATGCAGATACAGACATACAAACACAGATACTATGAGACCTTCCAGTACTACGATACAGAGGACTTCCAGTTCAACTATAATGAAACTTCCCACTGTAACTGTTTTACTGCACAAGATGCAGATGTCTTCAAGTTCTTATTTTCAAGACCACAACTAAGTATTAACAGAATGCATTATTTAGGAATTCTGGTAATCCAATTTATGTACATTACTTTATTTACTTTTTCAGAACCTGTAGAAATCCTGTATTATTACTTCCATTTAAATCTACTTGGTATTTGCACAGTTCTTACCCAATCCTCTCCAGGATCTTGTCATAGAGAACATCAGCTATGAGGTTGTGTCTGGGCACGGTGATGAGTAAAGGCTGACCAAACAGCATGGTGCTTGTGGAGCTTCCAGCATGTTTGGAGTGTCGCTCCCTGAAATACACTGGTAGGTTCATCTTTTCACTGTCCTCCTCCTGTACCTCATATCTGCAGAGGTCATCAATATAAGTCACACATTAAAAGTACAATAAAACTACATGATCAAGATACATGATGTTATACATCTAGAATAAGGCTTACACAAAGATGTCATCTTTTTCCATGATTTGGTTGAGACCATCATCCCGCCTGTAAATTTTATGGAACCTGTGATTGTAAACATCAGCAACCACCATCTATAAAGACAAAAGTGAAGTACAGATTTTCATTTTCCACTTAAAAAATATAAATATTAGGCTAAGAGAATACAGCACTTTATTCTTTGCAGGGTCCAACATTAATGGTTGCCCGGAACAATATGAGGCAGGCCAGTAGAACTTTGGCAGACTTGCCCGGTTGGGCAAACACCTACTCTGAATTATCTATATTTTCTCTCGTGTGTCTGTCCTCGGAGGGTGCATTTGCAGCCTTTGTGTGTTTGTGAGTGAGTGAGTTGCCATTGGTGCCCTCTGTGCTGACATGCTGACGTCAGGCCACAGACGTGCAGTGCCATTCTTTTACACTTAAAACAATGGCGGGAAGCTCGGGAGAGAACATCAGCACCAGGTTGACATATGAAAAGGACAAAAGAAAAAGAACTTTTTTTTGCCATCATGGAAAGACATGTATAAATGTGTGGAATACGACGGCACAGTCATGTTATGTGTGGCTCTTGAAGGCCCTCCCGTCCAAGATTTCAACAATGATTGTGTTTTAAACAGGTAGCTCACATGTTCAGAAAGGGCACGGAGGCTGAATGGCCCATTTGCACAACGTGGTACCGGCTCAACTCATTACTCCGATGCGTTATTTCCATGTCATCTGCTTAGAGTGGCTGAAACCTTGCTTGTTGCTTGTTTTCTCATCTGAATTTTTACATCTTCTACAAAAGACTGAATTTCCTGAACCATCCATGGTGCAGTTTTGTTCTGTCATCATGTGGATTCAAGGATCACTATTCACTGTCTAAACAGACATCCCAAGTGTCCCAGAACGTCTGGGAGTCTCCCTGATATTTATAGTGGCTCCCTGATGCTCACATCTCGGATAAAATATCCCAGATTTTAGACTATGAGTTTTTTTGGGGGTTTTTTGTACTGTGCATTGGTGGAACCTGTGCATGACAGCATGTGTGTCTGTTAGAGTGAGCGCTGGTCAGAGAAAGCGCTGATTGGTTTCAATAAGCTTTCAGTGTAGGTGGGGCTTCAATTTACTTTCTCTGCGACGTCACCGCACTTATCACTTATATAGTTGTTTAATGTCATCTACAGTCAATGGATTTTAGTAAGATGTAAGTTGTGACGATAGTTTGCACAACACCACGAGAAAAATAAGAATGTCTTGCGCAGGGCAAGTAGGAATTTAGAGGGGGCAAGTAGATTTGAAAACTACTTGCCCGGTAGGGCAAGTAGGAAAAAACCTTAACATCGGACCCTGCTTTGTATATAAAAAGATTCTAACATTTTCTGGAAGGATTCCACACAGTCTGGACAAGGCGCTGCACAGGTCTGTGACTGTACCCAGTTTGGGAACCACCACCCGATACTGCAAAACAAATAGGACAGAACATTATGAGTCTAATCTGAGGTAATATGCTTTATTAAATGCTTAGTTGTGCAAAAATCCAAAAGATGAAATGTATAAGTTTATTTAAAGGTTTTATTTTAGATGAACAACGCTGGAGCAGAGCTCCATCTCACCTGTGTAGGTCTGGACTGAGGGTCTGATCGGACCAGGAAAACCTCCATAGTCCGGTCTTTCTTCATGGGCAGAGGCAGCGTGAGGTAGCAGAATGGGTCAAAGGTTACAGACACTTTGGAACACTCCGGGCACACCAAAGTGGATTTGAAGAGACCGTGGAAAATATCAACTATAATGGAGTCATTGCGCAAGCGATGGTTTGTCCAAGCTTCCTTGGCAACGATCTATAATTAGATAAACAAAAAAATAAATAAATTATGTATATATATATATATAT
>JAPSES010000211.1:11778193-11801084 GCA_029822895.1 Maxillicosta whitleyi | reverse complement strand
TTAGATAAACAAAAAAATAAATAAATTATGTATATATATATATATATATATATATATATATATTAGATGCCATTTTTGAAAACTGTATTAACATTATATCTGTGTGTGTTTGTAGTACCTCATCTGGACGGCCCTCTGCATCCCTCAGAGCAAGATAAGGCTTCTTCTTGACCCGGTTCAGATCTTCATGGAGCCCATCCAGAAGAAAGGCCAGCAGCTCCTGAGAGTCCTGCTGCTGGTAGCCTGAAAACTGGGGTGCGAAGCGTCCAACCTGGGTCTGGAAAAAAAACCCTCAGAGATTATACAACTGCTTGAAGATTACAACTGGATGTGTGAACTTAAAACATATGTTCATGCGACTCACTTTGAAAGTACGTGGAGCCACATAGCTGCTACGGCTAAGCCACATCTGCTTTACTAAATCAGCATAAGCCTCTGCAATCTCACCCCTCATTCCAAGGGGGTTCTCTCTGTTAATCTCTGCCTCGTATTGGTCATTAAGGAAGTACTCCGTTAGTGGAGATGCATTGCCCAGGCACTAAAAGAAACAAAAAAAGTGGATTATTTTTCTCATAATGCCAAATTCTCTTGTATAAAAATATGGAAAAGAGCAACAGTTTTTACCTGGAGGGCAGAGTTCATGAAGCATGTGTTGCCCAGATTACTGAGACCACACAGGCCAGGCTGCGACTGAGACTCTCTGTAGTTGTAGGAGGAGCTGTAGGAGTTGTAGCCCCCCAACCTGAAGGAAGTGCACAAAGATGTTGAGATCCTAGCAATAATGTATTGTAAAGCAGCGTCAATAAACACATTTTAAGGCTCCACAAACCAAGCTAATTAGAAATATGATCTACATCTTTATATTTATTTCACAGTTAATCACCTCAGTACTCAGACTAAGCCTCAAGTAACAGTGCATTTCATCAGGATCAAATCCACCTCATTGTTTTAATGTTTTTTCCAATCATGCCTATATTGGACATGAACTGCTGCAAAACGGCTACATTTTTTTTTCCTGACATGTGCTTCACTATGTGATACGATTACACTTTTGCTGATGTAATCACCAGTGTTATCTTAGACGGGCCAGCTCTCAAATGGGTGTTGTACTGTTTTTCTGGCACCTCCCTTTTATTTAGAAGCAAACAAAATACAGGAAAAATAAACACATACAGAAAAGGGGGTAAAAACTCTAAAATGATAGAAAGCTGAGGGATAAAACCTAATATCATTACAGAAGTAGTGCATATATATATTCTTCTCCCACAAGTGTGACACATTCAAAGAATTATTTGTTTTTTCTAGTCATTTAAGAAATGAACTCAACAGGAACAGTCCGTCAGTACTTATTCAATAAACATCTTAAATACAGAAGTATCCTTCAATTTTAACATATTACAAATATGCAATATGCTGTTGAAGTCTCTCTTTACACAGATAGCTGGAAACGTCATTCACATGCAAAATACCAGTAAATTACAACATCCAGAAGCCCTACATGATCAGAATTGAACATAGTGAAACAAAGAACAGTAGCCCACAGTTCACCAAACCACCAGTGTGAAGAGAGATTTGACTTGGGCTACGTTCAGACTGCAGGCAAATGAAGCCCACATCTCTTTTTTTGCACACATGTGACATGTATCTGATCTGTTAAAGACAGTTTGAACAGCACAAATCTGACTTCTTCAAATCCAACCAAGGCCACTTTCATATATAGTCCTAAATCTGATACATATCTGATATTTTGCAATACAACTTCATTATGAACGTTCAGGTCGCACTGATCTGACCTTTACATCATTGAAATGCGATAAACATTACAATTCTGCGTCCCAAGAGAAGGGGCGGCGGGAAAAAAAAACAGCCATGGCATTGTGTTTCCTTCTACAAACTCAGTGCATGCCTGTGTGGTCACACATTACATAAGGACCTCTTAAGCACATGCAGGTCACTTTAGGGTCATATTCAGATCATACTCAAAACTGTTAGAAGTCGCATTTAATGTGTAATATGAATGAACACACACACAAAAAATCTGATTTCACCAAAAAAATCTCAATTCTGCTGTGTGAATGTAGTATTAGAAAAGAAGTCTTGCCTGTTGCCAGAGGAAGTGCTGTTGTTAAGTGCGTAGCCAGTACTACAGCTGCTGTCTCCATTGATTACTGTTGAAGAGATACTGGCTGAAGAGTTGGAGGAAAGTTTTGGGGAGGTAGTGAAGTTCCTGGATGGGGTTGTACTCAATCTAGCAGGTAAAGGCAGATCCATGTTTCAGAGAAACACATGTAGAATATGTTTTACTTCTACAAATGTGTCCATCCTCCCAATCTTCTTTTAAATTTTATACTTTAGACCAGGGGTGTCAAAAATGCGGTCCGGGGGCCAAAACAGGCCCGCCAAAGGGTCCAATTCAGCCCGGACAAATGAACAAATACAAACAACCAGAAATGTCTCAAGAGAATTAAGTATAATTATACCAATATTCTACCTGTTATTAAATATTTTGTGTATTTGTAGATCCATTGTGATCTGTACGTTATAATGAATATGTGAAAATGAGGAACCGAGGCCAAATAATGGTATAAATTGTAAAAATTGCACTTTTTTTCCCTTAATAAATTTCTTTTTATTCATGGTTGTTCATTTTCTCATGTTTTTAAAGGATAGTTTGTAGGTGTAAACATTTTAATGATCCAATTTTATGTTTGTCACACAAAAGCATAGAAATTACACATAATTGTGTAACTGATATCATTTATATATTATTATGTTATTATTTTAATGATCCGGCCCACTTCCAGTCATATTGGGCTTTATGTGGCCCCTGAACCAACGTGAGTTTGACACCTCTGCTTTAGATGGAACATTTGTTTTCCTCAGTAATTTAAAAACATGAGAGTTGCTTACTTGGGATGAGAGGCTTGTCTGGGCCATGTGCCATCCTCATTCTTGCGTTCAATCACAAGTACCTGTGGGAAAATGAGCTGGATGAGAGACTAGCTGAAACAACTGACCTTTATGTTAAAGCTATCACATCCCAGGCTTAAATTTAATACTCTTCGTGTGCCAAATGCCACCGAGCTTCAGACAGATGCTCTTAATTTGATGTGCAATTAGCCTTTTCAATTAGTCTTGACAAATTTCTTTTTTACCAGACCAAGTGATTTTAACCTGTTTTTGAATTGCTAATAGTATGTAGCAAGTGTTACATATTTTTTGTTTGTTTGTTTTTTAGGAGGGAACTCCAGTGTTAGTACAAATACTTTGGTGCAACATCACCACAGCATTTAGACTCATCAATACCTGTACAGCTGAAACACTACCTGACTTCCTGAGTGGAAATGTAATAATTATTATCAAATAAATCCATAATCATAATGTAAAATTTAAGGAAGGTTATTTAGTGTCACTTTGGATGTTGTAGATGTTATATCCTTCCATAAACTTCAAATGGTTGAGAACTCAGCTGGGTTAGGGTTAAATCCAAACTCAAAATCCATCTGTTTAGGAGACTTTCTCTCTTTGACCACAAATGCATTGCCAAATTTTTTAATGTGCCTTTAACTTTTTACTTGATGCCAAGATAGGCACCCATAAATAAAATGTATTTGTATTATTATTATTATCTGTTAAATGCACAGTATATTATGGAACAGTATTGCTCATGAAAAGAAATGAGGCATGAAGTGATATTATTTGAAGGAGATAGCTCTGTCTTACCTGTCCCTGGAAGAGGCCTGCATCCTGCACAGTGCTGTCTGGCTTGTTCAACTGCTCATAAGTGTTGCTCATGTATTTGTTCCAGAGACGCGTCTCCTTCTCAGATGGGATGTCAAACAGTGTCCTCATCTCCTTCTCTATAGTGTCTAGACAGACAGGAGAATAACATCTGATGAATAGGAATAGACAGAAATCTGTTCTTTTTCTGTCCACTGAGCTGAAGGTTACTGTGTTAAATCTGTAGAACAAGCATGCCTACACCCACCTATAGTATCAGCTTTGCTGAAATGCCGTGTGACCACATTGTCCATGTTGTCATTCTCACACAAATTTAGCTCCAGCAAATAGACCTCAACCTTGCAGTGCTTGACAAACATGCCATGTTCAACAACCTACAGAAAAGGAAAAAAAAAACAAAAAACATTCAGGCCCATATTTTCTGAGTACTCTTAGGATCAAAAATTGTGTTAAACAGCATTACCTTCCTGACAATGGGTCTCTGGCCCTCAAGGCAGCCATACCAGCTGACAAGCTTATTCCATGCCTCAGTGGGTACCAGGACATAGTCCAGCTCATCTATAAGGTGCTCTTTCAGGGTCTGAGTCTCCTGGTCTTGAAAAAAAGTAAAAAACAAAATGATTACTACATGAATAGATAAATAGCTCTTAAATCATAAGTAAAAGTTATGTTGCTCTTGAGTGTAAATCAGATTAGCACATTTCATAGTTGGTTTTTCAAGATTCTTGTTTTACCTGAGAAAAGTCCGGAGTTATCAATTGGTCCTGGGTAAAGGCTATGTTCTCCAACATTGTACATATCCCAGCTGTCAAAGCCCACATATTTCTTCCACTGTTTGAACCACCGGCTGTCAATCAGATACCTGAACAAAAACAGTGCAGTCATTGACACATGACAAGCTATAAACGCACAATTTCTCCCTAGACAGTAACGCTTATTCTTCATAAAAATTCATGTTATGTTTTGTAAAACAATAATACACAAGTCAAGTGATGAGAAAAATGGTTAGAAGAAAGACAGCACCTTACTCCAACTTGGATCATTATGTAACAATACAATCCTATAGCATTTGCAGATATAGTAACAGCAAACTAATTTGACTTAATCCCATCCCAACTGAGAATCTGCTTTAGTTAATAGGCTTGTTAAAATTCCGCATGTTACTTTGGGGTCACTGGAAAAATTCTACGATTGCTGTTTGCCCTAAAATGGCACATAACACTTGGGACGCAAATGTAAAATCTATGATCTCAAACTAGAGTGTTGTGTCTGAAAGCTGTACAAACGAAAATATGCTTCTACACTATCCACACCTTTCAGAATGAACAACACGTTCATTTATAGTATCATGCAACATTATCCGAAGACATCGGATAACTTATTCCAGCAAATGCTTGAGACGTAGAGCTACAATCAATGTTTAACTGGTTAGCTATGAAGCTAGTAGCTGATAACTTAAGTGTGGCCTGTTCTTTATTCCCTTGGTTTCCAGAAGCACATAAACCAAAATCAAAAGACTTGTTCATTCAACTGACAATTGCCTTAGATCATCTAATGAAGTATCACCCTATAGTACATTTGGTTTCGTTTTGACTGGGCCTGATCTTCATAGTCTCAAACAATGTTAGCTCGAACTAGTGAATGACCATGCAAACATGTCAGACAAGTTAAAACTGACATGTCAGTACGAGGGGTTAACGACATCCCGTAAAATTACTGTCAATGGGCCCATTTCTGTATCAGTATTTCTCTTACACATAACCGGTCTGACTAGCAGGAGAACTCTCTATGTGATGCCAAGGCCTCATCTATCAGTCGACTGCCACTACATCAGCCAATGTCAGTTAACTTCTCATGAAACAGACGTTTAAATGTTGCAAATAGCAGACAGTCAGCGAGATACGTTAGTTTTGTCGCTTATGGACCACGATAACGGCCGCGAATTCAGAAAATAATCTTAACACTAAAATATAAGGGCGGGCTAGGTAGCAATTAGCGTGATAGCTAACTTGTTACACATTAGCCAGCCAAAATATGAGTAGCACAACACACTCCGTTTCCAGCTAATATCGTTAGCATGCTAACTTAGCATATTAGCATTTCCTGTTTCCTACTAGCTAGTTGGCTAACGCTAGCTCTCTCACATAGCTAACCCTGGTCGTTTCTGATTCTTACCATTCGTCACCCTTCCTCAGAGTTGTTTTTAATAGTGACCCGATAACCTGTTTTTGACTTTCGGTTGAAGGGGTTGGCATTTGTGCGGCTACCGGCTCCGAGTCTGAGTCTGCCGCGCCACCCGACTCGGGTCCGCCTCCCTCGGCCATCATGCAGTGAGTGTGCCGGTACCGTGAACGCGCAGATGAAAAAGACGCACTTGTGCGAGCTTCACCTCAGCTGAGGGGAAATGATCCTCCTCCACGGCAGTTTCTACAGTTCACCTGTGTACGTCCGGTAAACATAACTGGCATTATATGATCGACAGCCCTGATATGACTGTATAAAGTACCTTATGAATTACTGTTCATAGAAATTTAAATGGAAATGGAAAAATAAAGTACCAGGCATTTAGTCAAAACAGGCTTTATACTGTACAAAACAAAGGAGTTACATTACAAAATAAACCATCTACATAATATTTCAACCACACAGACATTCTCAGCAAACACCTAATTTGTTGCGGGTCTATTTCCAACAGGCATGAACTACAATCTAATAAAGAATTAAGGAATTAAATAATCATTCACACTTGTAAAATGGTGTATGTTATCAACTGTGATAGTAATGATGATGAAAAGAACAGCTGTGCATGACATGGAAAAGTAATTACTAGATAGTTCACATTCTTCAGCAAATGGCATTATGGCATACAGCTGCAAACTAACATCAATGCATTTCAATTAGCAAAAACTCACTGAATGTCTCTCAAACATCTTGTCAAAAGATGAAACAACAAAGCAATGATTTCTTCTATGCAAAAATTAAACCAGTGTACATTAAGTCATTTCAGATATCTTGTGGAAAAGAACCAGGGATGTAAAACATACATGTGAAAGGACAAGGACCTCAAAATAAAGGAATGTAAACTTTGCATAACATGAAGGGATTTGTCCTGTTTCTGTGTTTTTAACCAAAACCAAATCCCTGCAGTAATGAAAACTGAAGCTGAAGTCTCTCAGTTCTCAGAAGATACCACTTGGCAGTTCCTTGCTGAACAAGCCATCAAAGTCCAGCTCCCGGCTCATCAGTTCTTCCTCGACGCTCTCTAGCGCCCACTGATGGTCAGTCAGCTCCAATGCCTCCCACTCAGCCTAAAACAAGGACAAACATTACATGAAGAAATGACCTAAGCCCCTCCACATTCGGTAATCCTATAGACTCTGTATACCTTGAAGGCTTTATTTGTGTCTGCCGGCATGGCCATAGCTGCACCACTCATCTGCTCCTGCATGATCCTCGACTGATCTGCACCTGTACAAGAAAAGCAAAGTCAAACCGTTTGTATCTGAGACGAGGACTTATCTCAATGTAACTGAATACAAATTTAAAGACATTGTTTGAGGACTGATTCCCAAATACAAATGTAAAGGAAAAAATTCCAGCTCGTTTCTCAAAAAAACATTTACCGTTAATAGTCTTATTACTGCGAAGAGTATTTAATTAGCTGAGGAATATTCACAATAAATCAAATTCTTTTTATGGTCACTTTTAAAGGGCTCTCACCAAGCTTAACATAATGCAGTTGATCACAAGTACATGGCAAGGGAACTCAAATATATTTATTATGTTGCTTAACTCCTTTATTTATTCTGCTGTGTAGTGAGAAAACATGTCCACACTTTGAAGTTGTACAGATGTAAAAATTTGTATGCTTTCCCATTTAAATATATAAACTGAAATTCAAATAGTAACATCAGATTAAATTACCATTATCCTGGCCAAGGATTAACGAGTACATGCTGCGAAGTCCAAAGACATTCAGGAAGTACCATGATGCTGAGCTCACCCTAAAAAACAGAACAAATGACAAAAATGTCACAAACTATGCTGAGCATTTAGATAAACTGATAGTGACTGTGTATATTTAATGCTACTGTTCATCAGTTTACCAGGAAGCATCCAGCGAGAGCAGCTCTATTCCCTGCTGCAACATGGGTTTGAAGCGCAGTGTGAGAGGGAATGGAACCTTGGCTGTGTGAGAAGAAAAATATACAAAGAATTGAATGTAAAGTTCCCTTCAACTCAATGACATATCAAAAGCAAGCCAAACTTAACATCAGTTTGAATATGTGCATATTATGTGGGTATAAGGGCAATATGTACTTGTTACAAATCCTGAAAAGGTCCAGTTGATCCAGCCTCCAATGAGGATCATGGGAAGAACATTGGTC
This sequence comes from Maxillicosta whitleyi, assembly GCA_029822895.1. Taxonomy (NCBI): domain Eukaryota; kingdom Metazoa; phylum Chordata; class Actinopteri; order Perciformes; family Neosebastidae; genus Maxillicosta; species Maxillicosta whitleyi. The sequence continues at coordinate 11,792,955 of JAPSES010000211.1, read as the reverse complement.
ACATTGCCTTTCATCATATCTGTCAGCATGCTGGGATCTGTGGAGAGAGTAAATGCAGGTATGAGTATATTATAGTGCCTCTTTATAACACTATAAAAACTGTACAGTGAACATACTGCACAATAAAAAATAGAAATATGGCACCTTTAACATACTCCTGTTTCATTTCACAACGTATTGTTGCAAAGCAGCAAAATAATTAAAATAGCTGGATGTATATTTAAGAACATTGTAATGTGACTAAATTTAGTTTTACATTTTAAAAAAGTCCACCGTTTTATTTCATAAAACAAAATTTAAAAATGTATCTGAAAAAACTTTTTCCATCATGCCATTTCCAAGACAATTATTTAATGCAAAAAAGCCCAAGCTTTTACTTACTCTCAAGAGGATATAGTTATTTACTAATGTATAATTATTATAAAATTACTATTATCACAGTCTTTTTTTTTATAAAAAAAAAATAAAAAATACCTGTCATCGGGGAAGGCGGAACAACCTTTCTCTTGGTCTTCTTAAAAAATCCATCTTCTTGATTATTGAAGTAGAACTTCCTCATCAAAAAAGACTGCGATAAAGAAGATACCTTTTACACTTTTTATCCAATGTGAAATATTTACATGTATAGCCAACATTTTAATCAGAAATGAAATATATTAATAATTCAAAGGTGTAGACACCTACCTGTTTAGGAATGTACTTTCCATTTTCTCTTAAAATTCTGCTTCGAATAAGGACCTGACTAGATTGGGAAATAGACAAACACATGTAAATGGTATTATTCCCAGAATGACCTAATTTATGGTTTCAGAGGGCTTACCTGTCAGACACCTGCTCTAATGTCAACTTTTTGTCACTTTGAAGCAGAATGGATACATAATGCCTGATGACTCCAACAAGAAAGGTGATGAAAACAATGGGTAACACCACCCAGAGCCTAATGTTGGAGTCCAGCAGCAGCTCCGGTTCAGCCATGAAACCTGGGAGGTTATTCCTGAAAGACAAACAGGGAGCGAACATGAGATTAAAACCACAGTGGTGGATATAGTATCTGCGATGTGTTTAAGCAAGGCAGTTAGTTATATGAAGGTGCTGAATGAAGAACTTGAGCAGCTCTGCCTTGGATATTTGGTTTATGAAACTCCTCTATGAAGCTTTTCCTGATTCCACAACACAGGGATGGGCTGTGGTTAAGCTAGCTAGCCATTTAGGTAACGAAACATACGAAGCAAACTAACAGCAATAACATGTTTAACTTTCTCATCTCACAGTCAAAACGACCATGTACTATAAGAAACCACGTGGGGGATCATATTTACTGATGAACAAAGCTAACGCCAACGTTAATACGCTAGCGTTAACATTAGCCCGTTGGCTACCTTCTTCCTGATGCTCGGGTCACAGTTGGTGAAGCCGGACAGTCCTTGTGGCGCAGCGACTTCCACTAACAACGTTTTCCTTAGCCGGAAAAGACGCAAAACATGTGCTAAAAGAGGTAGTTACATATATTTAATTATATTTCACAGTTCCCATCTGCTGCTCTAATGCTGTTTAGTCCGTGTGACTCCGCGCAGATTTCTGCTTCTGCAGCCCAGTCGCATCTCATTCGCACCGGAGCTGCAGCGCCCTCTGGTGGTGATGGAGGAAGCACAGTGGCCGTGCATGGTAAGGTCAGGGGCGCCTGAGGGGGCCCTGGAAAATAGTACATTATAAATAATTCATCTCTCACCAAAAATAACTTTTTTGATTTTTGGAAAAAGAACAAGAAAAAGAATACAATGAAATAAACTCAGCCTCTGCGACCCCCTTCTTCCCGATGTATTTCATGACATGTCCAGGAGGTGCTAGTCCTGCTGACTGATGCTAGTGAATATATTGGATATACTTCCATCCAAAAAGTAAAACTAGATTTTATTTGTATGTCAATGCAAAAAAAAAAAAAAAAACTGTTATTATAAAAAATATTATAATGTAAAAGATGGCTTGCGCTTTTCTAATCAATCTTGCATTAAATCATAAAATCTATTGTGAGCAGAATAATGTCCCATTCCTGCACAGTATTATATTTTTATGGTTTGCATGATTTACAGCATTAAAACAGTGGACCTCTAAGTGATATTGTGTTCATGGAGCCCCAAATCCTTGGCACCACCCCTGGGTAAGATGTCCATCTGCCAGAGATATGTGAGTCACTTGAATTTTAATTATGTCAGTAAGAATTTAAAAAAACGTGACCAATGGGTGGCCAGAGCAGAAAATTATTTAAATGCACAGATTTAACTAATTATATTTATCTTTTAGCATTTGATAGAATATTTAAAATAAAACTAGATTATGTAGATTATTAAAATACAATTCAGACATATAAGAGATAACCAGATAGATAGTAATAGTACTTAAAATAGGTAACGAAGGAAGACATTAAAATAAGGATCCTCGTTAGTCAAGAGGATGACCACAGTCTCATTGAAACTGCTAGTGATAAAATGTAAATTACTCTAAGATTAGATAAGTAAACGTTTTAAACATCACTTTTTTGCTACACAGACCGTACAACTTTACACAAATTTTACAGCGGTGCATATTCTCTAAATAAGTCAGTTGTATGGATGTTTATTACCACTAGATGGCGATAGTGGACATATCTTCTGTTTACCTACAAGAAAATGCAGAAGAAGATTCATTCGCTGACAGACCGGAAGTTGAGAGGGGAGGGAAAAAAGCTGCGACAAAACCTTGGAAAAACATCAGAGGCATCGTAGATAATCATCTTGAAAATAGATATTTGGAACTGGACGAAAACGGGATCATACATTGTGTTTGAAACAACGGGAGTGAAGGTATTTTACATATTGCCAAGAGATATGTGTGAACGTTACCATCGTCAATTTTAACCGGCCTTTTTGCTTCTGTGCTAGCCAAAGGCAGTGGATTTGTCTCAGCAGGGTACTCGTCCATTAAATAGACACACCCGAACGCCAGATTATCGGCGTTATTTCACGAATCAGAAAATTAAAATAAGTCGCTAAAAGGTGTAATACGCGTGGGAATGATTGGAGTGTTCAGATGCAGTGAAATCCTATTGTATATGTGATTACTCCTACGATTTAAAAAAAAAAAAAAAAAAATGTAGTCTTTTTTTTCGTGACGCCGTGTTTAATGCAGATCACAGTTTGTATCATATTGGGTATTAATGATAATGATAACAAGTCAAGGTGTACACATTCATTATGGTGACTGTGATGATTCTCTTGCTAAAACAGTTTTATTTTTCTTTAGAGTTCCTTGGAAGTGTTAACTCTAAAAGATGGGAGCTGATAAAAGGTAGTATTTAATGTGTGTGTGTGTGTCTGTGCGTGCGTGTGCGAGCTCGTGTGTATATGTATGTATACATTCAAAGTAAGGTATATTTATGTTTGTATTAATGTGTGTTTGTTTTTGTCTATTTCAGGCTCAGTCGTGGTGAACGTAGTGGAAGGTATGGGTCAGATGGTCGTAGAGATGATCCAGAGTGGCTTGAAAGAAGAAATAGAGATACAGAGAGGGATTATGATCGACGTTGGGTTGATGACAGACACAGGGAGCGTTTTGATGACCGCCGAGACAGTCCAGAGGTAAGGCAAAAGGACTTAATTTGTCACAAAAATCTTAACATGTTTGATTAAGTGTTTTATTTAAAAAAAAAAAAAAAAATGGTGTTCATTCTTCCACAGAGGGGCAGGAAGCGACGCAACAGTGACCGATCTGAGGATGAATACGATGGGGATTATCTAGAGCAAGATTACAAAATGGAGCAGGAGGAAGAGAGCAAAACCATTATGCTGAGGGGTCTCTCTCTTCACGTCACAGAGGATGATGTATGCTTCCAACACTCATTCATGCCTTTGAAGTGTTAAGCTACATTGAAGACATGCTTAATACTGAAGTAGTCAATTCATTTTGGACTGGAGATTATGCCTCCCTCTCTCACCATTTTCCAGATCCGTACAGCACTTGAGCAGCTGCAGGGACCTCAGCCTGTGGATATCCGTTTGATGAAGAAAAGAACAGGTGAGCATTCTTGGTTAGAAGAGTGTATCGCATTCACATCCATCCTGTGTTTTATAATCTTCTTTGCCTCCTTTAACACCATTCCTGAACATGGTATTCTGTAATACATCTGTCAGAGGATTCTTTTGTCAGCGTAGCTTCTATAGTTTCATGATGATGATGATGATGATGATGATGATGATGACAGGTGAGAAGGTAACTGTATCTATTATACTTCTACATTTTTTGTACAGACATTACAAGCTTTAGAAAAGCCACCACCTCCCCTTATACCTTTTATAAGCACCCTCCCCACCTCCGTTGTACTTAAAATTGGACTGTACAAGCCGAATGTGAGTTTGAATGATGCACCAAAGCATTCTCACTAACACACCTCCCGTCTATATTTGAATGCTGTCTCTAGGTATAAGCCGAGGTTTCGCCTTCGTGGAGTTTTATCACTTGCAAGATTCTACCCGATGGATGGAGACCAATCAGGTTGCCTCAACAATCACCAAGTTTAGAATTATTCTTGGCGATTAGAGCCCCAGTTTACCTACACAATGAGTAATTGAAAGTTTTGCAGTAACTGCAATTTATTGAGATGAAATGTATTGGCATTTAGTCGGAGGGTAATATATAGGAGGAATATTAGTGGTAGATTTTAATTAAAATTTTTTGGATAGATACACTTTAATGAAATATACAGAAGCTTTTAGTGTGTTTTGTATATTCATTGTACTTAAGTTTCTGCTTTTTGAAATGTAGGGAACATTTTTTTTTTATTACATTTAGTACAAGTTCAGAAAGTGATTAGATATCTTAAGTTAAATACCCCCTTTACCATTGCTTTTCAAATGTAGACTTCCTCTTAACAGAGTGGTCCCTCTGGTCCTGTTTAGTCCTGGCTGCTCTGTGGTTTTATAGCACATTCTGCTCCAGCTCAGTCACTCGGATATTCACATCTCACCTCCATTTAAAATCCGAAGACTGGAGTGAGACAGGGATGAGCTGGCAGCACTCCGGTCCCAAACACTTAGTATCATTATTGGAAAACTCACTCCCTCAGCACAGAAGTGCAGCTCTCTGTCTGAATCTCTCTTTCTACTTCTGTTCCCTTTACGTTCTGACACACTCTACCCTAAGCGAACCTAGCCACTCTTTCCCGTTCCAGCTGTGCTCACTAATGGGGTGGGGCACCCGCATGTTGGGATTTGGAACTCATTTTTTACTTTGATTTCACAGAACAAGTTGGTGATCCAGGGGAAAAGCATTGCCGTCCACTACAGCAACAGGCGACAGAAGTTTGAAAATTGGCTGTGCAATGCTGTGAGTGCAGTTCCTTACATACTTTATGGTTGTGATTGTTGTTGTTATTAAATAATTAATAAAACAATGTCACTGGGTATTACAGTGTGGTCTTTACAATTTCCGGAAAAGGCAAAAGTGTTTCAGGTGCGGAGCAGCCAAAGTTGGTAAGTTACATTTTGCACATACTCTTAAACAGAATAAAAGAGTGTTTTAATGTTATTTTAATCTTGCTTTGTATGAAAAGTTTGATATATCCATATTGATGGATTTTGCAGAATAATAATCTGTGATTTACTCAACTTTGTCATTGCTGAGTCTAGAAGGGGAACCTAATGGAGTAAATGGTGTAAATGTGGAATCACAGCAGACAGATTACAATGGAGATAGTAAGTGCTTCAATAGTCAACTATTGTATTGTTGTCTCACTATTGATGTATACATTGTGTTCTACATAATTAATAACTATGGATTTTGTTCTCAGCTATCATCCTGAGGAACATTGCCCCTCTCTCAACCATTGATGGTATTTTGAATATCTTGGCTCCTTATGCCAACCTGTCTGTGGGCAACATCCGCCTCATCAAAGACAAACAAACAGGACAGAATAGAGGCTTTGCCTTCGTTCAGCTCTCATCTCCACTGGTATGTTATTTCTGTAGCCAGTAAGGACTCATGATGTAGGTCAGTATGTGTGCACATGTTACAGTCTTTCATCTGTGCTTCCCTTTCAGGAGGCATCTCAGTTGCTCACCATCCTCCAGGGCCTTCAGCCACCACTAAAACTGGATGGAAAAACAATTGGTGTGGATTATGCCAAAAGTGCCAGGAAGTGAGTCATCAAAACACATTCAGAAACAATATAATTTCATCCTTTCTATGGAGAGTATATAATGTAGACATACAGCATGAGCAACCCCATGTGACATTTAGTATTCCCACATGCTTTTCTCTCTTTTTTTTTGTGAACCTGTGTCAGTTTTCCATCAAGAATAAAATCAAATCTGTTCAGTAATACCACATGTTAATGTATCTCACCAGTTGTGGTAGTCCCATGGCCGCATGACAAGTATGGAAGGCGTTTATTTTCATTGTAGCTAAATGCAAGATTAATCTGTTTGATGTTGATTATAGGGACTCAGTGCAGCCTGATGGGATCAGAGCCAGTGCTTTGTCTGTTGCCAGCACAGCCATTGCTGCTGCTCAGTGGTCATCTACTCAGGTAATTTCCCCTTTTGTTTTCAATACAATTTCTCCTGAAATAAGAAAAGTATTGAAAGTATACTCCTTGGAGCTTATTTTTTCCTCTTGGTTGTGTGCATAATAATGTAATAGGTGTCTAAATTGGGTAATTTGGGGTTAGTTGTTCCTACAACTGTTTTGTTTTATCCTGTAGTTACAACAAAGTACAGGTGCCACCTCTGACTTCATCACGCTTCCAGAGGCCTATGCACAGCCAACACAGGTAAGACAAAAAGGTTTACTTTGATGATAGTGAGTGTAACCAAAAAGAACAAGTTTTGACGTACAGGGTTATCTTTTTACCAGGGGCAAAGTTATCAGCTTGGAGGGCTGGCTCCTGTCATTGGAGACGGATTACTGGGAGGTAAAAAGATGTCTCCATCACATATAGTTTCACTCTTTTACATATTAAGGCTACAGTTACAGTTTTAATTGTTGCTGTTTGTAGCTGCTCCTGGAATGAAGACACTGATCCCTGCAGCCACAGGAGTGGTTATATCCCAGACAGCACAAGTTTACCAACCTGTCATAATCAGCCAACCTGCCATACAGGTATAGTGTAGCAACATGACATCTGTGTTCTGTTACAGCCTCTACTAAACAATGATTTAGAATGTGGATAATATAGATTGAATGCAAATGTGAAATTAGAATGATTTTTGTTTTCCCCCGCTCTCAGTCCCATCCGTTAGCGAGGCCAATCGATGCAACACAACAGGCTGTCAGTGTTTGCACTTCATCACTGGTAACATCAGCAGCTTCAAGCGTTGCAACTACAGTGTCTGCTGCCCCCACTGCTCCCACAACCGGTGAGATGAATAGTTAGAGAAAATCGTCTTTGTGTGTGTTTGGGTCAAATGTGTAGGAAGTACCTTTTATGAAATATACCCTTTTTTTATCTGCAGCTGTTCCTGACACCTCCACATACCAGTATGATGAGTCTTCAGGTTACTATTATGATCCTCAGACTGGCCTGTATTATGACCCCAACAGCCAAGTATGTATATTAGATTTTTTTTACCACTATGTAATTATATGATACACAGTGTATGTTGTTACTGCTCTCTTGTAATGTTGCATTTGTGCTATGTGCTGGGACACCCACAATAGCAAGATGGATTTACCCTGGTAAAAAAATTTTGTTTCTAAATCTTTTTTTTTTTTTTCCTATTTCACCACTAGTACTACTATAACTCAGAGACTCAACAGTACCTCTACTGGGACAGTGAGAAGCAGACCTATGTTCCTGCACCATCTGCATCAGATACAAACGCAGAACAGGCCTCCACAGGAACTTCCTCAGCTACAGCCACCACAAGCAGTAAAGAGCCGAAAGAGAAAAAAGACAAACCCAAGAGCAAGTCTGCACAACAGGTAAAACATACTCTGATATCTTTTTTTTTTTATGTTTAAATCTTTTCTCTTGTGTTTTGAAATTTATATCTGCAATCATTAATAATCTAATTTCAGATTGCTAAGGATATGGAACGTTGGGCAAAAAGCTTAAACAAGCAAAAAGAGAATTTTAAGAGTAGTTTCCAAGCATTAGGACCATCCAGAGAAGAAGAGAGGAAAGAGTCTGCTGCTGCTGATGCTGGGTTTTCCCTTTTTGAGAGAAAGGTAGTGTACAGTTCACTATTACGCTTAAGATTTGTTTCATTTTCATGTAATTATAGGAGTGAGTGTAAGAAGCTGCTAATTTAGAGCAGTAGTAGTGTTTTTTTCAGATAATCTTGATTTCTTTTCTTGCTTTCAGCAAATGGGAAGTTTTGAGATGCCGTCTCTCTTGGCTGAACAATTTCGGATCACAGAACAGGAAATTTCAGCTAAGGTTTTAACTTTGGTCTTATAGTCTACACAATCATTAAAACAAATAAGATCCCAAATAAGATGTCGTTTATCAACTGTCGTATCACAGATTGGTTTAGTTGCTGCTTACAATGGGGACAGTGACCCAGAGGAGGGCAGTTCAGACAGAGCGGCAGATGACGAGGGGAAAATAACAGACTGGATTAGGATGGTGTGTCTTCTCTGTCGGCGGCAGTTCCCCACCAAAGAGGCTCTGCTGCGCCACCAGCAGCTCTCTGACCTGCACAAGGTGAGTGTGATGAAACAGCATGTGTTTAATCTGCCCCTGTGAATATTCTGAGCTCTGCCATCTGGTCCATATATGAAGCTTCAGTGGAACATAGGATATTATAGATCATATATGTTCTTCAATGTATATGTGAATGTGATATTTTGTTAGCTTGTTATATGGTAATTTATGACTCTTGCATTTTTCAGCAAAACATGGAAATTCATAGACGATCTAAGCTTTCAGAAGCTGAATTGGAAGAGCTTGAAAGGAAAGAAACTGAGGTGTGTAGTTCAAGAACTTCTATGTGTATATATGCATTTGGTTTTAGGCTGTCTGATATACAAATGTCGAGTGACTCAAGGATGAACTGATGAGATTTTGGTGGTGACTGTTGAATGTCATAATGGCTTAAAGGGGTTATTTTTTGCTAAACCCAATTTCATTAGTCTTTGGTTCATTTATTTGTGTATTTGGACCCTAATAGTTCGGAAAGTTTGAATTTGAACCCTCTAGGTGCTGCAAAACTATCTGTATATTCTTTTTGGCAAAAAATTGAGTGGATTTCTACAACCCATTTTATGTTTTATAACTAGTTACATCACAACATTTGCACATGTAAGATGAAGACTTTCAAAGAACATTTCTCTGAGTATGACATAATTGTTTGTCAATGACAGTGGTTGTAGTCTATACTGAAAATATGTTCAAACTTGAGCTGATTTCCTAAAATGTTCAGTTGTTGGTTGAACGGGACAGAGCAGCACAGTCAACAATTTGGAGGGGGTGGGGCATGAAGTGGCTCATGTGCATTTAAAGGGCCAGTGCATTCAATGACCTTTCTAGTGTCATTACTTAGAAACAGGGTTGAAGATGGACCTGTGGAGTTGAATTAATAAAGAATTCAGATCCAAGCAGAGCATTTACAGTTTATGTAGAGCACAGGGAAATGTTTTAAAATGCATAATTCCATTTAAAAAAGCAAAAGCACCTTTTCAGCCAAAACTCAATTTATATGTCAGTTACACAAGATTTCACACCAGCGTGCCATAGGTTAAAATAATTAAATGAATGTTTTATATGAAAGTTCACTGTGAGATGATAATATTATGTATGAAAAAAGCTTTTCTAGCCACTGTTCAACACCCTACTCCTCTGAAAAATCAGTCTCCAAAAGAATATGTCATATTTCTTAGTGGAAGTTATTTTCAAATTTAAATGTATTAACTTCCTTTGAAATTTTTATCTGCATATAATAAACAAGTACACATCGACATAGATATAAACTGACTGGTTAATGAATGCATGCAACCGCAGCGCAGAAATGTTCACATTATATATATATATATTTGAACTGAAACTATACTGAATAAAGACTGACATTATTTTTCAGCTGAAATACAGAGACAGAGCTGCAGAGAGGAGAGAAAAGTATGGTGTTCCTGAACCTCCTGCCCCTAAGAAGAAATTTTATCAGCCTCCAACTCCGACAGTGTGAGTGTCAAACCTTACACTGCAGTGTGTGAATTTTCAAATTAGTGAATTTCATCCAAGTGTAACCTCTGGCAGCGTTTTTGTAATGCCACATTTCAACTGGGATCTTTCACAACAGAAACTATGAACAACCCACAAAAGATGGTCTGACAAGTGACAACATTGGGAACAAAATGTTGCAAGCAATGGGCTGGCAGGAAGGCAAAGGTCTAGGGCGCCACCAGCAAGGCATCACAACCCCTATCTCGGTAACCAGCATTTCACACACATCACAATAACTCTCTTTATTTGCCTAATAGCTCCTAACAGATGGAATATATGCGTCAATGTGCTCGTCTTCACTGGCAAAGCAATTAGCACTATCACCTGAGGGGTACCTGTGTCCAATCTGTCTAAACTAATAAGTGTCTCTCGTTTCTCCTCATAGGCTTCATTAAGGACAAAGGGCACAGGCCTGGGTATCAAAGGAAGCTCTTACGAACTCTCTGCATCTGACACATACAAGGATGCTGTACGGAAGGCAATGTTCGCACGCTTCACTGAGATTGAGTAATACAGATGAAGAAAAGAATTCATGCTGAAATCTTAAAGTAAAGAAAAAATGGGGCCAAACATTTTTATTGTGATGAAGAACCATGATAGTTTTTTTTCCCTTTTTCATGTATATAAAATATAGTTTCTTCAATATAGCTAGGTATTTTGTCATTCATAAGGGATGTTTTTAGTTGTACAGTCTTCATACATTATATTCTGTGGACCTATAAATATGGAAATTCTGTGTGGGAGTCCAAAAAACTGTGATTAAATCTGGTCCTTGCGTACATAAATACATGTCTGTGAAATATGTTCTCTTTTTGACAAAATATCAGTTATGACGAGCTGCATACTGATCTTATGTTGGAAGCAGTAGCTTACAGTGGTACCAACCAACAGGTCTATGCAGGAGGTGAATGTGGAAGTGTAACGTTCCCCTACAGCAGACAGCCATGACGGACATTAATGACCTCTTAGATCAATATGAGAAGGTCAAAGCAGTCTGTGAATCTGAGGCCTAGATGGCATTCTGTCATTCAAGTTATCTGACAGTACCTAGTTTTCTAGTCAGTGTCTTACACCACAACTTTATTCAATCCGTGTATGTCCCGTGATGTGAGAATTACTATATCTCAGCATTACTGAGTTTCCAATGAAAAATACAAGGTTCCTAGCCTGGTTAAAACTACCTGGAAATAATACATTGTAAACAGTGGCTTCAGAATACACAGTAATGACGATTTAGTTTAATCATATGCTCCTCATTCATGTTTCCTCTAAGATAATCATGGTAAGTAAGAAGAAATTGAGCTCTGCTTGGCCTACACACAATTTTATCACTGTTGACTCATGACCCACAATGTGCTAATTTGACTCATCACAAGAGACAATCATACAGATAAGCTAAGACTTTATTTATCCCTCAGTTTGGAATGTTCACAGTTAAGAACAGCAACTATTTATTTTTTTTACATAATATTTTGAGCTATAAAAAAACCATGGGATATCTACACCATCATATAGAAAATGTTGCTGCTAAATCTCTATTTTCACTAACCACTAGACATGTTCTTTTGTTCAGAGGCCCCTTGGCTGCCTTCATATCCTATTTCCTGGGGCGTAATGGCTGGCATGTTTCACCCGCTGTCTCTTCAGTGGGAATGCCAATGTTTTCGAAGATGCCCCACAGATTCTTTGCTGTGTTTGCTTGGGTTCTTTAATCCCTCTCATCTATTTCTTGGAAAGCTGAAGGATAGATTGGTTTAAGCCTCAATACCCCTGATGAGTTTGCTTCCCCGAATTTTGCCTGTAATGAAATGTGCAGAACGAGAGGGCAAGTGTGTCAAATTGAAGAACATAGAAGAAAATGAAAATAACATGAAGGACGAGGCCTGTTGTCCAGACTGTAACAGCTGAATATGGAAAGCATCATAATGCAATGATACTGTGAGTGCAGTGTGTTTTGTTACCTTGATGATAATTTTAGCCCATCTATAGCTGAAACATATTGTCACATGATATATGTATTGTATCATGTTGTAAAGCCAGACATTTGTTTGACACTTTCTTATTTTCTGTAGTTTTCTAGGAGTTTTTTTAGTAAAAGTTAGTGTTACTTCCAGAGAGGAGAAAAGTCCTGCACATACACACATTGTCACACTAATAATTAAGTATTGTGAAATACTTGATTAAGTGCTTTTGGAGAGAATGTGAAAATAACTGTCAGTTAGAGAATGAAATGGTTGATGCTCATTTTTATATAATCATTAACTCAGGTCAGCTTCTGTAATGGCACTTAAAGGCTGTGAATAGTAATGGAATTACAGTTTAGTACTGTCTCTAAAAATGCGTAGGAACCCTGAATACAGTAGCTTACTGTTTCTTATGAAACCCATAACTGTGACTGGATTGGTGACCACAGTGGACTGAATACATAAGATTTAATTTCCTTTGGACCAATCACTGGTTATGAGCAGACAGATAGATGACATGGGCATGTCACTGATAGTCTCCACTGTCAGGTTTGTGAAAGACTTCAGGTGATTTCTGCTATGTTTTAAGGGAATACTTCACTTCCCTTCCTCATCAATAGGGGGCAGTATCATATGTTGTAGGAGCTGTTTAAACCAATCATTTACATGCTCTATTAAGTCCAATGTTCTTACAATGTAAATAATCCTTTGAATATTAAAGTTGTAAAATATGTGATTAAGTCTTGCTAGGATGTAGTACATTAATGTAAATTTTCCTATATTGATATTTTATCTTCATTCTTTTGCAGATTTTTCATGTTTAATTGCTTGTCAGATTAAATCTTTCTCCTGTCCTGCTGTGATTGTTGTTGTTTTTTTTTTTATATATCTGTGCTACTGCTTACATCAGCAGCCTCACTCACACGGTCTATCCCACACTGACATGGATGATGTCCTCCCCACTGCTGGCAACCGAGAGGGGTATGGAAGGGGGGATTAACATCAGCTGAATGTTGGACCATAGAGCAATGAGCTCTGCTGTTAATTTGGAGCATCCGAGCTTGTTTTTGTCTTTGATAGAAAGCTCTTGTACATCCACCATCACTGGTTTGATACAGATGATGCCAGATTTGACCCAGGTCTCCAAAACAGACTGTACATTAACTAATGCTATGGCAGCTGAGTGACACCTTTGATCTTCCTGTTGATTAATACAACAGCACAAGACGAACTGTGTTCGCGGTCTCTCAGGGACACTTGAGAATGCCTACTCAGTTTCACCATGGCACTAGCTCAGCTTACCAGAATCTGTGTCAGTTGACTAAGCCGTTTTACATAACGGAGTCAGAAGCCACAGTGGTGCTGAATGCAACAGTAGATGAGGTTGACATAGATACATCATACAAAATAACACACAGAGTGGTCTTGTTTTATCACAGAAGGGCTTCGTATTCACATATATCTGACTCTTATAAATTTCTTAAATTCATTTCAAGATGTACAGCATCTCATTTTAATTCAGGGGCCACATTAATCCAAATTTGATCTGAAGTGAAATTATAACTTAAATAATGTCAACTCCAAACTCTCTTCTATGTTTTAGGGTGAAGACATTATGCAAAGAAAATGCTTACACCTACCAATTACCTACTAAAACAATGTGAATAACATGAACAAATGAAATTTCTTAAGAAAACTAAGTGCAATTTTAACAATATTATGTCTCAGTTTATCATTTACACATGTAAATTACCATATACACATCACAGTGGTTCAACAATTACACAAAATGTTTAATAACAGGAAAAATGTTGGTAAACTTGCACTTCAGACATTTCAGAATGTTCATATTTGTTCAGGTTATTGGCATTTTTTATAAAATGATCGTTTGTTTTAGTGTAAATACAGTTAAATTACGTGAAAATTTTTACATATACATACATGAAGTTTGAAATTGTAGCTATTTATAGGTTGTTACGTTAATATTTTACTGATCCAACCCACTTGAGATTAAACTGGTTTGTATGTAGAACCTGAACTCTTTAGTGTAAATTTGGCCTTTGACAAATTCATCCCATGGGGTGGACTGGACCCTTTAGTTGGCTGAATTTTGCCCCTGGGTTGCAAGTTTGAGACCTGTGATGGTACAGTAAGGTGCTCAAAGATATTATGGAGATATTAGGAAATTGTACTGTTTTTGTTTTGGTTTTTTTTTGCCAGTTTGAGGCAGACTACATGACCTGTAAACCATTTTTTGCCTCATCAAATACAGCTGTGTGTTTAGTTTCACCCCTGTACCGTGCAGAAAATGTGAAGGCTTAAATTACACTAGTACTAGCTAGAACAGCTGGCCCTTTTACTGCCCACAGCATAAAGTCGTCCCTCAACAACAACAACAACAAAACACATTCAAAACCCTCCACAGGTAGCGTTGGTGCCTGAACACCTAATCAAGTTATTCTGGTCCTTAAATAAAAATAAAACTGTGACAAACTGCAATTTAAAAGAACATGGCATGTGCAGCATACATCATGTTCATTCAGCTACTTATGTTATATATAAAATTAAATGCTATAAACGCACACACACACACACAATGTATATAT
>JAPSES010000211.1:11765481-11776622 GCA_029822895.1 Maxillicosta whitleyi | reverse complement strand
GATAGATAGATAGATAGATAGATAGATAGATAGATAGATAGATAGATAGATAGATAGATAGATAGATAGATAAAAGTGGAAAACACTTTAATTAAACCAAAATAGTGCTGATGGGGGAAGATTTTTTTTAGTAATTCTATATATGATGTCAATAGTGATGATGTTGTAGAGTTAAAAAAAAACTGTTATAAAACTGAACTGTATCAATGTTGACTCAGGCATTACTCGATAGATCATGTTCTTCACCTCTTTATTGTGTTACTCATTTATCCAAGTAAACAAATCCAATCAGGAGAACAGGCATGTATATTTCTTCAACACCAACAGACTGACTCATGTCTGTTTCCCCCAAGGCACCATGTCAAGTGTTGTCAGTGTTAACTGATGTTCACACAGCGTGAATGTGAGTCACTACCACACTCAATTCACAAACCTTAATAAACTTCCACCAAACAGCCAGTACATGAAGAATCATTTCACTGAAATTGTTTTTCAGGTAATTGCATAGCCACATAATTTCGGCAACATGATGTAGTGTTTCTTGCTCATCCATGAGTGGGCCATATTACTTTGGATAATCACACTGGTTGACATCTTTGCTGCAAATGATGAAGGCACTGCAAGAATGACCTTAATTGAGTTTGATTGCAGCAAACTTTGAACAGGGCTCAGTGAGATTGAATAGGTTTAGTGGTCTGTGATGAGATCTTTTCTTTCTGTTTCTCCTAATTACATATGTGGCTGGAGCTGTGGGTCTGTGAAGATGAACAGGAGGCCACGAATCAACTTGTGAGGAAAACATCTTGGAAAACAAAACAACAATAAATAAACAACTGCAAAAAAAAAAAAAAAAAAGATCAATCAATCTTATAGTAACAGGGATTTTTTTTTTTTTGCTGAATTTCATGAGCAACAAACAAAAGAAAGCCCAAACTAATAACATGTTAGTGTGATTTAATGCCTGTGAAAAGCCCAAAGCTACTTAAAAATTTGGCACAATCACAAGGCATTCATTTCTACCCTTCAGCAGGTTTGCTTGACCTCCCAGAAGTCACAGACTCTCATTGTTTGTAGAAATCCCATCAAAGCTCTTTAGAAAAGCTTCAGAAAGGCTTTGTTGATGTAAGACAGAATGTTAAGTAGTGTTTGTGTTACAGTTGTACAAAGATGATTTTTCTGTAATGGCCATGTTCTCTTAGTAGTGAGAAGTACAATTTTTTTTTTTTTTTTTTTTTTACAGAAACAGCAGTAGTACTTATTATGACAGACCATTTCATAACCCTTTCATGCATGAATTATAAAAAAGAAGAGAGTTTTTTTTGAAAAGTTTTGTTTCCTAGAAGCAAGGCTTAAAACATGTCTATACTTACATTTCTTTCAATAGCAATTATTTTGAATGAAATACAGCAAAGGTTTACTCTGGACCCATATTGGTTTGGTTTTATTATTTGCCAATTAAGAGTTTAAATAATAGATTAAATGAACTGTTTTAAAGTCTTTCAAGCTGGCATTGAAATAATATCTCATAAAACATACAAACAGATATTATTTTTGACCATAAACATGTGTCCTCACAGCTCTTTGCACAAAGATAGTGCATGACTGATTTATGACTGAAACATTTCACTTAAAAATCTTTTATTCCGTGCATTGGATTATATTTTGTTTCAGTTCAGTGCATAACACAGGGTAATAAATACCACATTCAGATAATCAGTGTAGAAACTGTGGTACTATAGTGCAGTATGGATTAATTATTGGTGAATGCATACATGTGATGAATGGTATTTTGATGCAAAATTGTCACTCTGTGGTAAATATTCCTCTCCTTACCAATGTTAAACACCATTGCAGGAAAGGTATTCTGAAAAGTCTCAAGGCAAGACAGAATGAGCACGGCTAGAAATGATCCTTTTGAGAAAGTGAAGGAAAACAAGAGAATAATACATTTTGTGAAGAGAGACATAATCAGTGACTTTATTAGTCACTAAGTAGACTCATTGCTCAGTTGTTGTTATACTCAAGTTGTGATGCAGATCTTAGCTACACCCAGTTTCTATGGTTACACTTGGCAGCCAGAGAGTACTACATATGCATATCCTTTAAGCTGACAGGGAGATGGGGGCAAGGTGAGACTCCTATGACCATTACAGGAGGAAAAAACAGGAGCGGTTCAAAGCTGAATGAAAATACTGTGCCCTCAGAACCAGTTGCCAGATGTCCTTGGCGTTCACCCTGTCCTCCTCATTAGCTGACAGCTCCTAAATTAACATACCAGTGTGTTATTTGTGAATAGAAATAGAGAGGAAGAGGACAGTGCACCGGATTAAACCAGAAGTAACCGCACCAGATTGTTTCTTTGAACTATAGCATACATCTGCTGAGCGCCATTGGTGACCTCTGGACCATACAGGCCACTTTCTCAGCATCTCTGTCCCTTTGCCCTATGGGTAGCCATTCCCCACTGGGTCACCCTTAGAGCAGATGCTGAGCTAATGTACCCCAGAGGTTAAGTGTCCTCTGTTTTCCACAAGGTCACGTTTTCTGTGACAGCTTCAAAGGAATCTACTTTTTTCTCATCCCATTCCATTAAATTATTAGGGTAAAAGATAACTCAGTGCTTTAGTATGTAGGCTGTGTAATTTACTAAATAAATTATCTAATTTTTTTTTGCCATGGAGAATGTGCTTTAACGCTACGTGCATACAGATGTATTCACAGGAAGAGGTAACCTGGTCTAATTTTACTGCAGGTGTGTTGTCCTCCTCGGTGAACACGATCTGGAGGAGAGAGAAAAGAGACGATCCCCGGAGCGGTGTGACATCAAAACGCGCTGCCGCTGATGACCTAGAAAAGGAGCCTGCGCATCTTACGTGCGTAAGCATCGGTGGGTTTTGGTGGCACATGGCCCAGGCAGCTGTTTACGTTGCTGATTGCGTGTCAAAAAACACACATTTCAATTGGATCGATTTCCCGTAAAGACCCACGTGAGTTTTATTTTTAGAACTAATAGTTAAAGGAGAAATCATCGAGTAGATTACATGAATGACATGAATGCATGGTATGTTGTGCCCTCGCGCTCATTCACTGTCTCATTGTCTCATTGTGCGCGCTCAGGCACGACGGTAAAAAACGTCTAAAATCGACCCCAACACCACCGTCGTATGAAGTGAAGTGACAGACAGCTAGGCTCCGTATCTGCGGTGTCGGGACGCGACCCTTTTACACCCACAGACGATAACAGTCTCGCGCTGGTCACCAGTGATGAACGATTAAAAAGGCGCGTGCCAACTAGGGGGCTCTCTCGTGTCCCCGCGCACACTGGCTTCGGAACACACACGACAAATAATTTGATCGGAGTCGCTTCGCACGCGGTAGGCGGACCCTGGGCGCTCTTCACATCCCACTTCTGAGAACATTACTAGAACAGTTCATTGGGAAACACATGACAGTACCGCAATTTGAAGGGAAGGCGGACGGACGTAGTGGGACAGAGGCAGGACAACGCACCGTGGGTCGAGGCAGAGCCGAGCAGCCAGCGGAGACCGGAGCTCTGTGGAGATATTTGGAGTTTGAGGACACTGGTACTACTCTGGTAAGGCTGCTGTACGTTTCATGTACATTCTTAGCCATTTTTAAATGACAGAATTACTCTTTTTTGTCATGATAGAAATAAGCAATAAATCGACCATCATCATTCTTGCATGTAGCATCAATTACACAGAGTGACTCATACAATGGAGTTAAATACCAAGAAAAACTCTCAGATAACCAGCAGCCAGGAGAGGTGACATTACTAACATGTGGCATCTGACCCTTATACCTGCAAACACAAACTATTCGGATTTACTGCCCTCCTTTGTACTACACAGATCTCTGTCTTACTTTGTCTTGTAAGTGTCATCAGTAGGAATGATTTAATACAGAAGTGTAGTATTTGCACTGTAACCGAGGAGATAACTGCTGACAGAGAAACCTCTCATTATCAGTCCTTCCCAGTGTCAGCCTCTCACTGCTAGAGGAAAACAGTGAGGTTAAAATCAGGCTTTAAAGGGACCAGCATTTCCTAGGCTTTTTGATTCAGCTTAAAGGGACACATAAACTTCACAATAAATACTTAAACATTCTACTGCATGTGTAGCACCCAGGGTCAGGATTACGCTTGTTTAAGTCATTCAATAGGTAAGTAGTAAGTACTTACTACCAAGCATGCTTCATGAATACATCCCTGCACAGGCAAGATTTAATTTTTACGTTGTTATTATTCATTTATGATGTCACTGTGCACAGATGGCTACAGGTCCCATCCAGTCCTCATGTTTATGGTCTTGTGTATTCTGACACACCATGGCTGATGGTGACTAGGACGAGGGCCAATGAGCTTTCAAGACATATTAACATGATGTAGAGACTGGACATGAGAAAACTGATGTTGTTTATCTGGCAATCTAACATCTTGCCTATGTTTAAAAGACAATATATGGTATATTGTATTGTTTTTGGAACCACATTGAGGGCAGGGAGTTTCATATACATTGATTTTTTATTTGCAATATTGAGAATCTACACAAAATTAATTTCACTACATCAAAGGTAATCTGTGTGTATTTGTATTACAGTTTAAAAACAAATCCTAAAATTGCACTACAGTATACTATTACCGCATCCACTCCACATGCATTAAATGTATTTATCTAGTTAGCCGAAAATGAAAACATCCGTATATTACATTAAAATCTAGCAGTGGTGTGATGTTTTTTGGGGACACCTGCAAAAAGCAAGGTCTCCAGTGTGTCAGTCCTCCATGATGAACCACCTTAAGGGCTTGTGCAGCAGGTGAGACTGTGACTGCTGGACTTGACAGGCAGGAGCAGGAGAGAGTTTCTGTCTGGCCCTCTTGGCCTTTGCTGTTATAACTGACTGATTCCTCTCTCTGGCGTGTCAGGAGCCCATGTGCTTTGTCTGTCCTGCTCTATCCTAGAGTGAAATCAGAGCGTGAACACTGATCCAGCTTCATCTACATTGTGTGAGTTGAGCTTTTGATTTGGTGTGTGATTAATGCTTGCATTTGTGTGCTACAGATTGTATTCTTTTATAACAGTAAAAGCAGGAGTACATTTATCTTGTCACACAGGAATATGTATCTACAATATTGAACAATGGAATGAAGACTGAAGGAGTTATATGAAAGTGACTTCCTTCTAGGTTTATTGCACATTGAATGAACTGAAAATAAATGTGAGAAAAAGCTGCAAATGTCAGGATAATAACTCACTTTCAGATGCAGAAACTGTACTCTGATTTGAAGATTTCTAAAACAGTGGGCAACTTTACTTATAAGACTGAATAATAATGGTCAAACAACATTTTCAGGATTTGTCATCATTTCATAAAATGCTTCTATGGTTCACAAAGGAACGCTTTCTTCCTGTAACATTAGGGAATTCAGAAGTTCACCATTGACATAACAAACTGCTTGATATTGATACTTATACAGACTAACCCCCTCCTTTTCATTTCAAACTTTCTCATTCCAAATACTCCCCCACAGTGGCCTAATGCCCCCTGGGGGGTGGGGGTACCACCCCCATTGAGAAACACTGCTTTAAAGCCTTGAGAAAAAAACTTACAATATTAGGAACAATATTTAACACCATATACAATTGTGTAGATTTTCAGCACCAAAGAAATATATCCACGATCATGAGTTTCCTAAAATCTAAAGTTTGAAAAAGTAAGCCAAAGTGTTTTATCTGGAACACTTCATTATTTTAACTCCCATATTTTGGTGTCAGCCAGACAACCATTCATTACTTATAACTAGTACAAAAATCCAAGGCCAGACTATGAGCTAAAAATGGAACATTTTACACCTGTGTTTTGTTCACTCTCCCTGTTCTCAAATTAACATTGTTTGGATATAAATCCCTCCATGGATCTTGAACTACAGCCTTTCACTTCTATTTTAGCTCCATACTGTAAACATCAAGACCACTAGCCATCATGTCATTATAAAAATCCAAATGGAAGTTGTGCTTAGATTCATATCTGTTGCTTTATTTGTCTATCAGCAAGATTGAGCAAAAACGTCCACACTGAGTTTTGTGGAGCTAAGCCAAGGCACGATCCCATTATATTTGCCTTTTTTTTTTTTTTTTTTTTTTTTTTTACATTTCCCAAAAAATCAAGATCTACATTTGACCCATCCCTGTACACTAGAAGCAATGGGCTGCCACTGAAAACACCCAGGGACCAACTGCAGATCTAAACCAATACAAAGAGGATGAACCTAGCATACATATTTTTGTGTTTTGGCTTTGAATCTCAAGATTCAAGCCCTTCTACTATAGTATTGTAATAAAATGTTTGTCCAAAACATTTTAAAAGCACATTTGGGAACAAACAAATAGTCCCTGAGAATTCTTTAGGACTTAAGTGGTTCAGTGTTAATTATTACTAGAGATGTGCTTGAATAATTTATCAGCTAATTCTTCAAATGTTGAAAACTTTTATTTCAAATATCACATTTTTCTTGGGGTGGGGGTGTGAGGAAATTTTTGTTTTATTTCATAAATTTTTTATTTCATGTTTATGTTACTGTTTCTTTACCCACATGCAAAGTAAAGTCTGAAAATTCGTTGAAATTAACTGGTATAGCCTACTTGTTTATTCAATCCTCTGGGATGGTTAGGTTTTTGTATAGGTGGAGGACACATGTTGATGAGACGTCATGAGTGATTAACTTAAATTTGCTTCATTATGACTTAAAAATAATTTAATATGTCCATCATCTTGCTACTAGGATGTTTTTCAAGAACTTAAAAACTAAATAATTTTGTAGAAAAATGGCCAGAACATTCTATAGTCATAGTCTAACATATGTAAAAAAAAAAAAAAATTGTTTAGCTTTCAAACACCTTTTTAACAGTTAAATCACTTGATGATGATGATTTCTTTTGACTTTTTCCCAGTGAATCACCTTTGCATGTTTATTTGGCAGAGGTTTTTAAGTCGGATGCCCTTCCTGACACAACTGGGCTTGGGACCAGCACAATGAGGCTTGCACCCCCTTGTGGCTATTTAAATCACTTGATACCCTACTATATAAAGTAAGCAAAAAAGTGGCAACTAAGTGGGTCTTTACAGTATCTTTTCTCTGCTTTTAACTTCAGGTTATAGAATGAGAACTCAAGATTTGATGTATTTGCTTTTACTTCATTATTTCTTTACACATAGAGACAGATTCATTAAGTTCCTTTTTGACAGCTGCTGGTGGTAGACATTAAGGAGAAAAAACACTTAAATACATACAATACACACACTTTCTGCAGTTCTCGTCTTTGTCCAAATCAAATGGTGTATCAAAGGTGTATTTATAATGTACATAACCTACAATCATAAATGAATCCAAAATATAAGACTTAAGGATAATTGAAACAGTGATTGCTAATTAAACCAGTTGTTAATCATGCTCTCTTACCTCCCTGAAAACATTTGGGATTATCCAAATCCTCTCAAAATTTTCCATCTACAGCCTGTAAACAGACGCAGGAGGAGTTGCTAAAGTCTTGTTTCCACACAGACCATTTAAATGATAAAAATAAGTATGGAAATTTACCGTGTTGCCAAAAAGGTTTTGTACACTGAACTTTTGATTTGATCAAAGCTCTGTCTCCATGTGAAATATATTATTATCCTGCAGCTGTATTAGTTTACCTCCGCAGCAAGGAATAGAAAGATTGCTCAGTCTTACAGTCCAATGGAGTTCACTGTGAGAACAAAAGAACACCCTACTGTGACTTTGTTGATGGTATTACATTGTGAAAGAACACTGGCATCAATCTGATCTTGAGATTTTAGAGGGATTCAATTCACTCTTAGAAAATTACATTAACTGTGTAACCCTTTTCCCTCTGTAGTGATGAAACATAAAAGCCAAAGCTGCTTGAATAAAAAAAACGTTTCAACATTTTTGTACATGTTTTATGTTTGTTGCTCAGTCTGGCTCCTGTAGATACTGTTAAACAATTAGGATGACTTATGATGAATACTCACCGCAGCGAAGACCATCAGTTTGTGTGTAACACTGGTCTCAGTCAGGTACTTTTGACATTAGATACATTTTCTTTGATTTTAAAGAGATGTATAGGGTAGTAAATTAAAAATGTCTTGAATTTAGAAAGCCTTCGTATCAATTCCTATAGAAAGACTATTTTCAACAGTTGAACCAACTTTTGGCGATGGCAGTGCGCTAAATTCTCGGATTGGAGCTTCAAGCATTTGTTTTGATGGAGCACCTCACGAAAATTGCTGAGTATTCGTCGTGAACTAGTTTTTTTTAGATCCATCCATCCATTTTCAACTGCTTAGTCCCTTTTGGGGTCACGGGGGGGGGGGCTGGAGCCTATCTCAGCAACTACAGGCGGAAGGCGGGGTACACCCTGGATGAGCCGCCAGTTCATTGCAGGGCCACACAGACAGACAACCATTCACACACACATGCACACACTAGGGCCAATTTAGAGTTACCAATTAACCTATTCCCCAAGTGCATGTCTTTGGAAATGGGAGGAAGCCGGAGTACCTGGAGAGAACCCACGCAGTCATTGGGAGAACATGCAGACTCCACACAGAAAGAACCGATGGACCTTCTTGCTGTGAGGCATGAGCACTAACCACCGCGCTGCCCATTGGGCGGGAGGATTAAAGGTTTTGCCCAAGGACCCTCACTGGCAGCTCAGTTTTTGCATGTGTCTCTGGCCAGAATTGAACCAACGACCCCATGCATCCCAGGCCATGATCTTATCTTTTAAAAGCAGTAAAAACTAGTTGAGAAGATACTAGTTTTTTAGATCTGCCCCTTAATATAAACGCGAGCAGCTCCTCTTGCTTTTTGATGTGCAATTTTGACGCGTTTCTTGACTGATGATGACAAAAAACTTTTTTTTTTTTTTACGCTTTTTCGATTCCCCGGCATCCGCCATGCTGGATGATCCGCTGTTCTTTTGGCCGGTCTGAAGTCACGTGACCTCGGGTGGAAAGAAACGGTCCACCCGGAACATTGCAATTTTGAGGGGTCAGAGGGCGAAGGGTGATGTGTAACCATTAGTGACGAACTCTAGGTGGGAAATAGAGCCCCGCGGCTGTGGTTTATAAGCACTTTACCGAGACAGGTTTCATTTTGAATTTACTGCCCTATGCATCTCTTTAAGTCGGACCAGCTTTTCACTGCACAGAATTTCACCATCTTATGAGTATAAACCTATTTAATTAAGGCTGGTAGTATCTGAGAGCAAAGTGAGGGACATCCTTGATGAAATGCAGTTTTCAAAGTGTCAGTCAATTACGATAAATGTCAATCTCTTGGTCTGATGAGGTCTAATCGGCAGTAGATTGAGGAAAGTCAGTCATAATGTACTCGATCAATTTTTGCTTTAAATTAAATTAAAGTTGAGTGAAATGCATGCCTATTATCTAGGAGGGACTTCATCTACAGCAATATCACACTTTACCATCCCAGATCATAAGTTTTAAAGCCCTCATGCTTATTACATAACTTATATAACTTTTGAAATACTGCAATTTATTAAAAAGCCCCAATAGATATAAGTTATGTAGCAGGATTTTGTGTTTTTCATATTGCAGATGCTCTTGTTGATATATTTTTTCTTTATTTGCCTCCTCATCAAGATGCCAGAATATGGGATGAGTTGGTCCAAATGTCTGTTGGTTCTCATGGAGCTTTAATGAACAGATAGATGAGACTTACCATCCGGCCACCTCACAGACCCCTAAGTCTGAATACATTACTCCGGAGCTTCAGCTGGAGCTGCAAGTTTTCTCATTATCCATCGTTCAGCTATTGTACTGAGCGCAGTTCTTAGTTCTGTAGGGGATTTGATACTTAAGCCTTACATTGATCTGCTTACAGTGGCTGCCTGCTGTGCTCAGGAGTTCTCCGTCAGTGGATTGGGATTTGGACTTCCATGGTGCTGTGGCATGTGACAGAGTCAGCAGTACGACATCCACCATGGTGGTCACACACTGTGAGAGTTGTACTTCCAGCTGAATGAATGCATTCGCCCCCACCATGCTCTTTCTTTCTTTTTCTCTTCCCCCATGTGATGAGGAGGAAACAGGAGAGAGATGGGTGGCAGATGCCAGGAGAGACTGGTACTTTGTTTTGAGCCACATGACAGACCAGACAGTGCTGGCATTCAATAGGGTGGTGATGAGGACAAACTGATGGGATGAGACGCCTGTTAACTGATTGATCCTTTTCTTTTGTTCTAACTTATACACAACATGCATATGGTTTCCTCATGCCTTGTCCTTGGCTGTGGCTCTGCTGCCTTTTTATGTTCTGTCCTTTGACAAACTGCTTTTAGAGCCCAGTGCAAATGAACCACAGCTAAATGACAGAAAAAAACATGTGCTCACACTTTCAGACCACATGACAGATGAACAGTAAATTCTTTCAACTAGGTGTACATGTCAATCAAAGGCCTTGTATTTGCCATTTTTAGAAAATTATCATATATACATAGTCCACAGCTGAGGCTTCTTTTGGACTGGGAAGCTCTGCTTTATGCTGTACCTCTACCATTTACATGAGTTTGAATATGCATAAAATCACCACTTTCCTGTCAAGTATCTGCCTCAAACTGTAATTGCTAGGGCAAAACCCATAAATAATAGAAGCTTTGAAATACAAATTAAGATGGAGAAGTTCTGAGCAAATTGTCCATTAAATTATTTTATCTTCAAAAAAACAAAAACACAAACAAAACAAATGAATGAGAACTATATGCATACTTTTTTGTTTTGATATTTTTTGCTCATTTTATCCACAAGAGAGCAAATCAATATAATCCCAGTCCTAAATACTGATATAAATATACATATTTAAACATAAGCTTTAAAAGATGTTCAGAGGATTTCTAAACAGGGCTTTTTAGGTTGCTCAGAGTGTAAATCACAAATGAGATGAGTGCAAATGTACAAACAAATATATTATTTTCATATTTGAATGATTATTTTTCTTTGCATTTCAATATATTATCATATTTAAAATATTTGCTGATAGCCCAAGATAGGACATGTGAAACATAAAATGGTTGTGTGTGGTGTGGAGTGTGTGG